>LBNU01029727.1:36623-59256 GCA_014162995.1 Artemisia annua
ATGAGGTTATATTATTTGGGACTTGTGAACTTTGAAGCGACGTCGAGGCACCCTTCATTTTCTAGTCAATGGTGATTTTGACAACCGCCTTAACAGTTTGGATTGGAACAAGAAAGCCGAGAAAGTAAAGTGACTCGATCTTGGACTCATATATTTTATTACACTCGACATAATTATAAACTCTATAACTTACATATCGATATAAACATTATATTATATAATATATATTGTACATAAACGTGTAATACGTGAGTCTATTATATATATATATATATATATAATATTTATATATACATATATATATATTATATAGTATATATATATATATATATTATATTAATATATTATATATATATATATATATATATATTAATATTATATATATATATTATACATATATTATATGTATATAATATATATTTACATATATATATATATATATATATATATATATATATATATATATATATATATATATATATATATATATATATATATATATATATATATATATATATATATATGTACGGATGTGTATATAATAAATAAGAAATCAAGAGAACGAAAATAATAACGTTAACGACCAATATTAGACTATTAACTTAGTATGATATCGTCGAAGACCTTATTATGAAATATATTTCTATAAAAGAAATAATGAACACAAAAGTGGATTATTTTGCAGAACATAACTAGTCTTTTGAAATGAGAAAGACGTTTTATCGAGTTATAACATATTCGAGGGAACTTAAGTCCAAGTTGGGCTACTTTACCCATTTGATTGACTATTTCTGCTAGTCACGGATATGTAGCGCTAATACACCCCATCTAAATAACTATTTGACTTATTCAATCGACGGATTAAATAAGACTTAATTAGTTATATCGAAGGGGTTATTATCGGATATTATATCCTACGACGCCTTAGGTCGTGGTAGGAGTTCGAGAGTAATAAGTTAATAAATATTTTTGTGAAGTTTATCGAATTGACGAATTCAATAGGGTTCGGGAATCTATTTATATCACTTATTAAACTCTAAAACATAACATGTAGTACGCTATGTGTTATGTGATTTAAGTTTTGGGTATAATCTTATAGAAATATATTAGGTAAATAAATTATGGAAGGGTACCAAGTCGACGGATTTGATAAACTTCGGTGATTTATTTAAATAATATATTGGACAAATATTAGACCCGTAGATTTTGTTATCATATCTTTTGGTTGTGATTTCTTGGTTGAGTCGTGTCGACCCTTCACCCGCATGGATACCAAACACCAAACTAATACTATAATAATACGAGAAATGGATTTTTGGAAAGTAAAAAGGAATACGTTCGGGATTGGAAATATTTGATTTTGAGGAAATTATCCTGAAACAAGTTTATATTGTTAGGAAGTGTCGAGTCCGTAGTTGCTGTCTTTTGAGTTGTGATACATCTTACCACTACCGATTTCTTTCTGCTGGTTTTTGGACTTGAGGTGAGTCATAGCCCCAGTTTTACTCTTGAACTTTGTTTTTAATACCTGGGGTGAGAAACGTCCAAAATATTTTATGTGGACTCTTATCTCCTTTTAATAAAAACTTGCTATGCTATAGAACTAGGTATGTTCCATCAACCTTAGCCACATAGTGAATATTGTTATCGCGTGTGGACTAGACATGGTAGATGAAAGCAACCATAGTGTGATCACCTATAGGCGTTTGATATCACGGAGGTTATCCGCGTGATTATGATATTACGGAGGTTATCCGTGTGATTATGATTTAACGAAGGTTATCCGTGTGATTATGATATTGCGGAGGTTATCCGCAGGTTTTGAGGTTAAGGCGTAGTCTAGCTAGCAAGAGTTTTGCGTATATGTCCACTTTATTTAATTATAAATATAAACCTATGATCTCACCAGCGATAGCTGACTTTTAGCACGTTTTCTCAAGTAATTAAGTAATGACATGGGATGCTTGGATTGGAGGCTTGGCTTGGCAATGCGGTTTAAGGATCCATTTTTCTAAAACTCGGATATGTATTTGTGGACCTATGTTTATTACTATTGGGCCTTACTTTGGATAAATTTGGGATGAATGTAAACTTTAAAACCCCGTTTGGTTGCGTTTTGCTTATGTTTACTTTATCTCGTTCTTTTATGACTTGTGTTGGATACCAATCCCCGTAACACTCCGAAAGCTTGATGAGTCTTCCGCTGTACCAAATTTTGGGGGTGTTACAGATTGGTATCAGAGCCAAGGTTATAGAGAACAAGGTAATAAACACCTAAACTATAACCGAATTTTATAGAAAACGATCCTCGACCAATGCCCGCCAGCCCGCCAAGCCGAAGCATCTTCGATTTATTGAGGTATTATGTCATATGATAACGTTTTGAAGAATTATATGGCTTAATTGTTTTTGTAAATGTTTTAGTAATGCGGTAATTTGAAACCTTTCTTGAAACTATATGATTGGAACCTTATGATGATTTTGATACGATATTAGTTCGCGGTTTAGTTGTTTTGAAACACTTACACCTACCCTACGCCGTTGTCACAGACTATGGCCCCCCCTACGCTCGATGCTATTGAGGAGGTTCTTGTTGACCCTTTCAGCACAGCACAGATTACCATGGCTCCTGATGATCCCTACAGGATTGCCATGCATTCAGCTACTTCATCACCGACAGCAGCCACTTCTACACCACCTGTTGCATCTACTTCTCAGGGACCCCCATCTTCTCTAGGGCTCCCTGGTACTTTGAGACAGCTTACTCTCCATCAGGCTTTAGCTCGTGTGGCTCCACGTTTCGCCCACCGAGCTACGGCACGCATGTCTGTGCGTCCTTCGTCACCACCCATGCATTTTGATGCTCACGCTCTTCTGTCAGATGCACCATCCGCATCATCGCGTCGTNGGCTCCCTGGTACTTTGAGACAGCTTACTCTCCATCAGGCTTTAGCTCGTGTGGCTCCACGTTTCGCCCACCGAGCTACGGCACGCATGTCTGTGCGTCCTTCGTCACCACCCATGCATTTTGATGCTCACGCTCTTCTGTCAGATGCACCATCCGCATCATCGCGTCGTCTTCCTAGATCACCTACCCCATCACCACACGATTCACCTGTTCGGAGACGTCGATTGATGGAGTACCCCTCCGAGGAGGAGGAGGATAATGATCCTCAGGAGAGTGAGGAGGAGGACAATCCTCAGGAGAGTGATGAGGAGGATGACCCTCAGGAGGAGGACGATCCTCAGGAGAGTGATGAGGAGGATGATCCTCAGGAGGAGGAGATACCTGATGATGATGGTTTGCTAGCACAGCCAGTTCATGCTGAGGAGCCCGATTCTCCGATACATCCATTAGAGCCGATTTCACCTGATCACCTATTCTTGTTTGATTCACCACCTGGCAGTCCCGTGGCATCGGACGCGCCATCTGAGATATCTGCTGAGCCTGCAGAGTTGGGTGAGATTGGTAGGATTTGGGCTCGACTTACTACTCTAGGTGAAAGGATCACACATATGTCCGATCGGATTGATAGAGTCACCATTGAGTTTATTGGAGAGCTGAGGGTTGATTTGGTTACTGCTAGGAGGAGAGCGACGGAGATTAAGAGGGATTTGACACAGGTGCGTGAGCACATGGACAACTTACAGAGAGGGTTCCTCACGACACGCGAGGCTGATCGCAAGCTGTGGAAGAGGAACTCGGTTTTAGAAAGAGAGGTTGCGGACCTCAAGAGGGATGCTGAGGCACATAGTGTTGAGATGGGATCGCTATGGAGGGAGTTGGAGAGTCTGAGGTCGGAGTTGAGGAGTCTACGCCAGCATAGTGGCTAGATAGTTGGATTTTGTTGTCATGTTGCTTTCTATACCCAAGGTTGCTTGGTTAGAAAAGCTAGTTATTTATTTTGATGTTTTCCTGTTGGTTGTTCGTCTCGTTTTGGAACGATTAGTATCTCTTATGTTTTTGTAGTTGGAACGATGTCTTGATCGCTATTTTGTATGGATGATGGTTATTATTATATGATGTTATGTGGTTCTGGATATCATGGAAATTGAGTTCCTATTCGCTTTATTGTTGTCTTGTGGTGCTTTGTTTATATTCTTCCAATGTCTTTCCTTCACTTATTCGATTCTTGTTGAGCGTATGATAAGTGATATCAGAGACTCATGAACCTTGTATGATGTTTCAGATCAATGGCTGCACGACGAAACCCTGTCAGAACTACCCGAACTGGTGATGCAGCGACTACCCCTGGTCGCCGAGGACGCCGTCCTACTCGAAATGTTGAAACCCCTACTCCTGACAACCTGGACACCACCAACCGCAACAACAGGAATCAAAACGTTGATGTTCAGGGAGACAATGGTCATATTCCACCGAATGCACCTACTGTGGACCAAGCTATGATCAACCAACTTGTGGAGCAACGAGTTGCTGAGCTGCTAGCTGTGTCGAATCATTCCAACAACTCTGCTGGAACTTTTTCCACCTGTTCGTACTAATGGATGTAACTACAAGGATTTTCGAATCTGTTGACCCATTGAGTTTGGTGGAACTGAAGGAGTGGTTTACTTGGTCAGGTGGATAGAGAAAACTGAGTCAGTGTTCAATGTCAGTAACTGTGCGGAGAATGAGAAGGTAAAGTTTGCTTCCTTTACTTTCAAGGATGAAGCATTAACTTGGTGGAACAATTACCGAAATTCAGTTGGGAGTGATGTGCTTGCCATGACTTGGGAGCAACTTAAGTCTTTACTGATTCAGACTTACTGCCCAAGGAATGAGGTTAAGAAGCTGGAGATTGAGTTCTGGAATCACAAGGTGAAGGGTACTGATATGATGACTTACAATCGTCGTTACCAGGAGTTATCCTTACTTTGCCCAGATATGGTTAAGACTGAGGCTCAAAGGATTGTGCGATATACCGATGGGTTGCCTGTGGCTACAAGGAACGACGTGATTGCTGCTAGGCCTGCAAGCGTTCATGAGGCTATCACGATTGCTCAACAATTGATGGACTCGTTGGCATTAGGAGAGCTGAGAAGGATAAGAATGGAAAGAGGAAGACAGACCATTACTCTAAGGGTAATGATCACTGAAACAAGCGACAAGCTGTTGCTAAAGCTTATGCTCTTAGGGATGGGGATAAGAAGAATCAAAATGGTGATGCACCCAAGTGCGGTATTTGCTACAAGAATCATTCTGGATGATGTACTGTGATGTGCCAAAATTGCTCAAGGAGAGGACACACAGCTAGGACTTGTAGAGCTCAACCCCTATCTATGGTGCAAGCTACTCCCGAAGTTTGGAGTAAGGCGAATGTTACTTGTTATGGGTGCGGAAAGAAGGGACACTATAGGAATGAGTGCAGGGAATCGGGAAACCGAGGAGATCAAGGATCGGGTGGTAATGGGTACAATCGTGGAAACCATGGAGTTAGAGGAAACCGTGGACGTCAGAACAATGAGGACAAACATGTGGAAGCAGGAGCTGCGCATGGGAGAGTGTATGCACTGGCAAACGAGAGAGGAGAAGACCCGAACGTCATTACTGGTACGTTCCTTCTCAATAATCGTTATGCTTCCATACTATTTGATACTGGTGCCGATAGAAGTTTTGTGTCCACTACATTTGCGCCCTTATTAGAAAAACCCCCGATGGCCTTAGGAATTAGTTATGATGTGGAGTTAGCTAACGGAAACATAGAAAGGATTAAGACTATCATCCGTGGCTGCACGTTGAATTTCTTGAATCACCCTTTCAACATAGATCTTTTACCCGTCACGTTAGGAAGTTTCGATGTCATCATTGGTATGGATTGGTTGTCGAAGTATCGTTCTCACATACTTTGCGATGAGAAAATTATGCGTGTGCCTTACGGCAAGGATATTTTAAATATACAAGGAGATAGAAAAGGTTCGAGTAGACCATCCAGACTAGCGGTCATATCTTGCACTAAGCTACCGAAGCTAGTGGAAAGAGGATGTTACCTTTCCTTAGCTCAAATATCTGAGAAAGGAGAGAAGGAGGAGAAAGAAAAGCGCATTGAAGATGTGCCTATAGTTCGTGATTTTCCGGATGTATTTCCCGATGATTTGCCGGGAATCCCGCCCACTAGACAAGTGGAGTTTCAGATTGAGTTGATACCTGGTGCTGCACCCGTGGCACACGCACCTTATTGACTTGCACCTACTGAACTAGAAGAGTTGTCGAAACAATTGGCGGAGTTAGAAGAAAAGGGATTTATTCGACCAAGTTCTTCAACTTGGGGAGCCCCAGTTTTGTTCGTGAAGAAGAAGGATGGATCATTCCGTATGTGTATCTGATCGTGGCAGAATTAAAGCGGTGAAGCTTAAACACGGATTGTTGTCCCAACGAGGGTTGAATTGATCTTGTCACTCGAGTCGTGAGTTATGTGAGATGAATAAGTTTGAAAGATGAGATTTGGTTTTTGTTTATACTACGAAGACTTGTTTAAAACTTAAATGAAATAAAGTACGAGTTTAAAAGAAATAAGTTGAACAAGAAAAAAAAAACATAAGACTATGATAGACTCAAAAGAAATGAAAATAAAACTTCTAAGTATAAAAGAAAGTAAAAAGGAAAATGTTTTTGGAGTCTTGATTTTAATTAACGAAAAGAAAAATTAAACTAAAGTAAAGTTTAAAGATATAACGTGCTAAACTTAAACTCATAAGTTAAACTAAGTTGAATAAGACTAAAAAGGATTTTAGAAATTTCGACGGAGTGTCGTTTAGAAGTAATTAAAATAAGACCTCACTCAATGGAATGATGAGGTAAATAAAAGCCTAGACCGGCTCAAAGAAACAAATGATACTTGCGAATCAAGACCTTACTTATAAAACTTGATACTTGCAAAAACTGATACTCGCAAATAAAGACTTAAACCATACTCGCATAAAACTAGAACTCAAATAACTTGATACTTGCAAACTAAAAGACCCTACTCGCAAAAACACAAACCATACTCGCAAAAGTTATATGATACTCGCTATAATTAGTTTGATACTCGCAGAAGACTTAGACAAAACTCATACTCGCAAAGATCTAGTTTTGATACAAGCAACTCTCTCTAGCCAAGTGATACTCGCTAGACTTTTATAGCATACTAGCTAAAATGAATACCCCATACTCGCTAACAACATAAAATTTCCATACTCGCAAGAAGCAAAAATATGATACTCGCAACAAACACAAAACAAAATCCAACTCGCTAAACCCTATTTCTATACTCGCAATTAGACTTGAATTTGGCAAACAAACTTTTCTAAAATTTTACAACCACTCGGGCGTCGTTAGTTGGGAGAGCTTTGGCTTCGACCCATTTAGAAAGATAATCGACCGCCACGAGGATGTACTTGTTTCCTTTTGAAGATGGAAATGGTCCCATGAAATCGATCTCCCATACGTCAAAGATTTCACAAACTTGGATGGAGTTTTGAGGCATCTCATCCCGCTGCGAAATTTTTCCTTGTCGTTGGCACGCATCACAAGACTTCACCAGGTCCTGTGCATCGCGGTAGATCAAAGGCCAGAAGAAACCGGAGTCAAAAACTTTTTTAGCAGTAAGATTGGCACCATGATGTCCCCCTGTGGGGCCATTGTGGCACGCCATCAAAATAGCTTCGGCCTCTTTACCATGGACACATCTCCGAATGATTTGGTCGGCACAAACTTTGAACAAATAAGGGTCGTCCCAAAAATATTGTCTAACATCTTTGAAAAATTTCTTTTTGTCCTGGGTCGACATTCCTTTTCTGATAAAATTCCCCGCATGGTAGTTTGCAAAATCGGCAAACCATGGGGTACTAGAATCACAAAGTGATACACTCTCATGTGTCTCAAGAGGAAATGAGTCATCAATATCCTTTTTCTCGAGAACACCTTGATGAGGATTTTCAAGCCGGGATAAATGGTCAGCGGCTAGGTTCTCCGCTCCTTTCTTGTCGCGGATCTCGACATTAAATTCTTGGAGCAAAAGCACCCATCGCATTAATCTGGACTTGGCATCTTGTTTGGTCATTAGGTATTTGAGGGCTGAATGGTCCGTATACACTATGCATTTCTTTAGAAGCAGATATGATCGAAATTTTTCAAAAGCCTAAATTACTGCCAACATCTCTTTTTCGGTTGTGGTATAATGAGATTGGGCATTGTTCATTGTTTTGCTTGCATAGTGTATAGGCTGAAAATATTTGTCCTTGCGTTGCCCCAGGACCGCCCCAATTGCATAGTCACTTGCATCGCACATTAACTCAAAGGGCAAATCCCAGTCGGGGGCAACTAAAATAGGAGCCTCCGTTAACTTCTTTTTAAGGGTATTAAAGGCATCAATGCACTCATTGGTGAAATTAAACGGGGCATCCTTTTCTAAAAGATGGGTCAATGGTCGGGCTATTTTCGAAAAGTCTTGTATGAAACATCTATAAAAGCCAGCATGACCGAGGAAACTTCAAATTCCCTTGACGGTCGTGGGATGAGGTAGTTTTGCGATAACATCAACTTTCGCTCTATCCACCTCAATCCCGGCTTTAGAGATTTTATGGCCGAGGACTATACCTCTTTAACCATAAAGTGACACTTCTCCCAATTCAGAACTAGGTTAGTGTCTTCACACCTTTGGAGCATTTGTCCTAAATGGAAGAGACAAGACGAAAATGAATCACCATACACAGAAAAATCATCCATAAAAACCTCCATCGTCTTCCCGATCATGTTTTGAAAAATAGCGGTCATACACCTCTGGAACGTGCCTGGGGCATTGCATAAGCCAAAGGGCATACGTCGATAGGCAAACGTCCCATAAGGGCAAGTAAAAGTGGTTTTCTCTTGATCAGGAGGATTAATAGGAATTTGAAAATAGCCAGAAAAACCATCTAGAAAACAATAAAACTCATTTCCTGCCAGTCGTTCAATCATTTGATCCATAAAAGGAAGCGGAAAATGGTCCTTTCGAGTAGCCTCATTGAGCTTTCGATAATCGATGCAAACTCTCCAACCGGTAACAAGACGTGTAGGAATAAGCTCGTTATCTTCATTCGTCACGACAGTCATACCACCCTTCTTTGGCACACAATGGACTGGGCTAACCCACGAGCTATCAGAAATTGGGTAAATCATCCCGGCGTCGAGTAGTTTTATAACTTCATTTTTGATCACTTCATGGATTTTTGGGTTAACCCGTCGTTGTTGTTGGATGGACGGCTTAGAATAGTTTTCGAGTAAAATCTTGTGGGTGCAAAAACGAGGGTCTATGCCTTTGATGTCGGAAATACGCCAAGCTATGGCATCTTTGTGTTTCTTAAGCATATCAACGAGACGGTTCTTCTCCTCATCTTGAAGGTATTTAGAAATGATGACGGGAAATTTGTCGGTTCCTTCCAAGAATGTGAACATGAGGATCTTGGTTGATTTTAATTGTTTCAGCAATGTCGGTTAAGTTCCGAATGTTAACATGAGGATCTTCGTGATCAAACCCGTGAAAGGATATGCTCGAAATGAGATTGAGCAATCCATGATTGATTTCAAAGTGATTTGCTTGAATATCGGGAATCACGATGGCTCTCCTCACACCTTGGAATGGTAATTGGAGTTGTTCCTCCATTGGACGTGGATCATGAAAAGGTTGGGGATCTCCTCCGTTGAGACCCCCGTTAGGTTGTGCACCGTTGTTGTTGTTATTCATTTCCTCGAGATTTGGAGAATTAACTCGGTTTGGACGTCGTAGAAGACTCTCGGGATTAGAAAGTGGTGGAAAAAGCTCGTTATAAGAAGAACGAGTGTTCATACAAAATGAAACAAATCAAAGTGAAACAAATTGAAAAAGTAAGTTGAAAAGAAAATCTTTTTGGTTTTTATGTTTTATAAAAGAAAAATGAGAAAATATTTTTGGTTTTTATAGGTTTTATAATTTTTAGTTGTTTTTATGTTTATAAAAAACGATAACTTCTAAAAGAAGGTTCTTCAAAACACAATACTCAATGATCTAATGACTTAATCTTATCAACCGCTCCCTGGCAGCGGCGCCATAAATTGATCATGGCAGAATTAAAGCGGTGAAGCTTAAACACGGATCGTTGTCCCAACGAGGGTTGAATAGATCTTGTCACTCGAGTCGTGAGTTATGTGAGATGAATAAGTTTGAAAGATGAGATTTGATTTTTATTTATACCACGAAGACTTGTTTAAAACTTAAATGAAATAAAGTACGAGTTTAAAAGAAATAAGTTGAACAAGAAAAAAAAACATAACACTATGATAGACTCAAAAGAAATGAAAATAAAACTTCTAAGTATAAAAGAAAGTAAAAAGGAAAATGTTTTTGGAGTCTTGATTTTAATTAACGAAAAGAAAAATTAAACTAAAGTAAAGTTTAAAGATATAACGTGCTAAACTTAAACTAATAAGTTAAACTAAGTTGAATAAGACTAAAAAGGATTTTAGAAATTTCGACGGAGTGTCGTTTAGAAGTAATTAAAATAAGACCTCACTCAATGGAATGATGAGGTAAATAAAAGCCTAGACCGGCTCAAAGAAACAAATGATGCTTGCGAATCAAGACCTTACTTATAAAACTTGATACTTGCAAAAACTGATACTCGCAACTAAAGACTTAAACCATACTCGCATAAAACTAGAACTCAAATAACTTGATACTTGCAAACTAAAAGACCCTACTCGCAAAAACACAAACCATACTCGCAAAAGTTATATGATACTCGCTATAATTAGTTTGATACTCACAGAAGACTTAGACAAAACTCATACTCGCAAAGATCTAGTTTTGATACTCGCAACTCTCTCTACCCAAGTGATACTCGCTAGACTTTTATAGAATACTCGCTAAAATGAATACCCCATACTCGCTAACAACATAAAATTTCCATACTCGCAAGAAGCAAAAATATGATACTCGCAACAAACACAAAACAAAATCCAACTCGCTAAACCCTATTTCTATACTCGCAATTAGACCCTAGCAAACTCCATACTCGCTAATACCTATTTCTATACTCGCAAAAACACAAAATATGAAGCTGACGAATTTTTATACGTGAGATTTTTAGACCAAAGCTAAGAGAAACTAGTAAGTACTAAGTAGAAACTAGTTTTAATCAATAATAAGATTTTATATAAGCTACGACTCAAAATAAACAAACCCTAACCCATTTTTTTATAAATCATTCGAACCTCATACATGCAAAGTTGATGAACTTTTATAAAAGCTTTTGTATAGGATTAAGATTACACGAAAATAAGCTCAAAAAAAGATGTAAAGATTAAAAAGAAAGATTGTAAAGAGGCGTGTAAATAAGCTAGATGAAAGGTTTAAGACATGAATAATAAACTTGCATAAAATAAAACTCACACTAATACACAAAATAAACTAAGACTCACTAAAAAAACTAACTAGGACTAGGACTCCTCACAAATGAGGCTAGGGGTGGTATTTAAGGGAGCAAGGAAGCTTCCCTTTTTTACATCGTGTACAAAATGGCCCCTAAACTTTTATCGTTCATGAAAGTTACACATAAACTTTAACACAACACTACTAGACGTTCTAAAAACTAAATGTAAGTCTTGTAACTTGAGGTCGCGTGTTGACGTTTCTTCCAAAGGTCTTCAAAGACTTAAAAGTGATCACTTCCTCGAATTTGTGAAGCTTATCTTGATAATTATCTTTGAACTTTGATTAAGCATCTCTTTTATTTTCTTGAGCCTTTAAGAAATAAATTCGTCGTCACGGGCTTTTCTTAAGTAAATTTCATCATTGGCTTGACATTCAGACTCTTTCCCACGTCTCGTGCTCGTTTTAGG
Organism: Artemisia annua; assembly: GCA_014162995.1. NCBI lineage: Eukaryota > Viridiplantae > Streptophyta > Magnoliopsida > Asterales > Asteraceae > Artemisia > Artemisia annua. The sequence continues at coordinate 48,460 of LBNU01029727.1, forward strand.
CTTTTTGGTTGATTTCTATTTTGTTTTTGCAATATCCTTTCCTGCACAGTCATAAACACAAAAACACGATATCTTTGGCGTTTAACGTTAGTTTTTGGTCTTTTAGGGTCTGAAAATGGTGAATAAAAGGTATGTGAATAAGCACGTACCAAAATCCCCCAGACTAAGGTATTGCGTGTCCTCACGCAATGTAATCATGTCACGCCTTAAAGATAAATAATTTCACACCTCTCTTTACTAACTTTGAAAAGTAGCAAAACGTTCAAGATAGATGCGAAATCATTTATTCCCTAAAACGCCCCGGCTTTCCATTTTTGGCTATGTACATCCTATATTACACTACTTTAGCTTATGACGGTGTGCCTGACTTTCATTATCTTTTAATAACGATTAAGGGTCATAGAGTAAGAACACGATTTATAGAAAAGTGACCGATTGGATAAAATTCATCGTCCCAGATTTTTCACAAGCTCCCAAACTAAGCGTAAAAACGGATCATTGTTTAATTACAAGTTAGATGCCAACGCTACTCATGGAAGTTACTCGTGTACCTCTTGCTCCCATTTTCCTATTTTTATATCTCATTATTTTATTTTTGTGAGAGAAATGAATTTCTTCATAAGCATCCCGTTATTCAGTTACTCGTGTACCTCTTGCTCCCATTATTTTATTTTTGTGAGAGAAGTTACTCGTGTACCTCGGGCTCGTTTGGTATGTGCTTAAACACACACCTTTTCTTGGCCAAATTAAGACCAAAAAGAACAAAAACCCGACCATAAATGCCAAATATCTATATTTTTGCGTTTTTGCACATGCAGGTAAGAAAATATGAGAAAACGACAAAAACCGAGCTAAAATCAACAAAAACGAGCACGGGAGATGGAAACAGTCAAAAGCCGAACCAGGGTAGCATAAATAGTCAAAAGAAGCTTAGAAAGTCAAAAATGATCCCTCAAGTTTGAAGAATCAACAAAAATTACCCCTGGAAGAACTTTGAAGAAAATGTCAATATTGGTCCTTCAAGCTTGGAAAACTACAAAAATGGTCCTTGTAACTTTTACTCCTAAAACTACTACTACATTAAAAATCTGCCAAGCCTATTCTAAAATTATAAACCCAACAATAATAAACCCAATAATACCCAATACCCATTTAACCATAATCCACTAGGCCCATCACCATCCCACCCTTTTATTAAACCCTAAACATAAACCCGGCCCCAAACCCAAAATAAAATAAATAAAAAAAATCACCCCGCCATTTTCACCCTTACCGCTGATCACTGTCTTCCCCATTCACCCCAACCAATTTAACCACGATAGAAACCTCGTATGCTCTGGAGCCTTCTGCCAACGTGTCAGAAAACACGTGACATCCTGCCAACGTGGACTAATTGAAAAATTTCGTTGGCTAGAACAAGCTGGAAGGTGCTCAAATGGCAGAGGATCATGGAAGCATGAAAATTCTAGATGGGATAAGGAGCAAGGGACTGGATAAGGCTTCCACAAGCTTCATAGAACCTTCCCACCGACTTTAAGGAGTATAAATAGAGGTCTTCCTCATGGTTTAGGTCGTGTAGGTTTTAGGTGATAAATTAGGTGTAGTTTTAGGGTTAAATTTAGGTTCAGTAGTTAAAATTAAGTGTAATGCTTCTTATATAATGTAATCTTTTTAAGTTTAATGAAATTAATGTTTGTTCTTTAAATCTCCTTTTTAATCCGTTTAGTGTTCATTTACTTTTAAGCTAAAGTCCTTCAAAAAGCTCTTATTTTCTGTTTCACAAGCTCATTTAAGTCAATTAAAAGCTTCTAATTAGTTTAATCCTACTTTAATATAATTTGCCTAAAAAAAAAAAAAAAAAAAAAAGTGGCTCAAGGGTACATAAGCTTCCAGAAAAACTCATTCCCTTTTGATAAGTTCATTCAAGCTGTTCCATAGCTTTGGGTGAGCCTATCTCACATTTCCATAGCAGAAGTTCCATCATAGCCTATTTTCAAGTAAGTCTTCTTTAAGCTTTTGCATTTCATCATTAAGTAGCTTAGTTATTGTTCTATTTGCTTATTCGAGCCTAGTTTAGATTATTATAGTTTAATGTATGCTTATGTGGTGTTCTTATATGCTCTAGTTTGCTTTTTAGTCTCTACTGCCTAATATAGCCAAAACTGCATACCAGTGTTCTTGATGTTCTTTGTTGTTCTTTCCTGTTCAATTAGCCATTATATTGTTTAAATAATCTGTTAAGCCGAACCAGGGTAGCATTAAAATAGTCAAAAAAAAAAGCTTAGAAAGCAAAAATGATCCCTCAAGTTTGAAGAATCAACAAAAATGCACCCGTGGAAGAACTTTGAAGAAAATGTCAATATTGGTCCTTCAAGCTTGGAAAACTACAAAAAATGGTCCTTGTAACTTTTACTCCTAAAACTACTACTACATTAAAAAATCTGCCAAGCCTATTCTAAAATTATAAACCCAACAAATAAACCCAATAATACCCAATAACCCATTTAACCATAATCCACTAGGCCATCACCATCCCACCCTTTTATAAACCCAAACATAAACCCGGCCCCAAACCCAAAATAAAATAAATAAAAAAAATCACCCCGCCATTTTCACCCTTACCGCTGATCACTGTCTTCCCCATTCACCCCAANTCAGTCGATTAAGGTTGTGTAAGTCTAAGCTTAATATCAGATTTATAGTGTAATTTGCATTTAAAGGGGTGTTTGGTGTATTAGTGTCTTCTGAGAGTCATTGTGTTTCTTGCTGATTCTACATAATAATCTATAATAGGTTATATATTTAGTTTGAGTATAAAAATAGAAGTTGCATAGTAAAAAGTCAAAATTAGATCTAAGTTGCTTGTGTTCATCTAGCTGATTATAGGGCTGCCATAGTAGATTTAGGTGCATTATAGGTCAAACCTAGTTAATTAAGTCACAATTCAGCTTAACAATACATTTAGGATAAGATTGTGATCATTAGAAATTCAGTTTGGTCAAGAGAGTTTGATTAAAGAAAAGTCAACAAGTTACTGAAATCAGGTCAAGAAGGGTACTTGTTAGTTTAATTTAGGTAATCAAAAGTTGTTATTAGGCTCTATATGATCTGGGTTTAGTTTTCATACCATAGGTCATAATAAATCAATTTAGTAATTCCAACAACATTGGATAGACTCCAATTGAATCTTTGCATGTTGCCAAAACTGCTCCATCAGCAATTAACTTAGTGGAAGTTTGGATGAAGGTCTTCAAAGAGCATTATATAATGTGAGTGTTCACTTCTAGAGATTTCTTGAGAAGCTAATTATCTAGGTGTTTGATTAATATATCTTTAGAAGCTGGTGATTAAATGCCATCTTTATATCCCTTTCTATAGAGCCTTTAAAGAAAGGTAAATATCTCGTCTTCACTGGAGCTTCCCTCTCTAAAAAAAATCACCCCGCCATTTTCACCCTTACCGCTGATCACTGTCTTCCCCATTCACCCCAACCAATTTAACCACGATAGAAACCTCGTATGCTCTGGAGCCTTCTGCCAACGTGTCAGAAAACACGTGACATCCTGCCAACGTGGACTAATTGAACAATTTCATTGGCTAGAACAAGCTGGAAGGTGCTCAAATGGCTAAGGATCATGGAAGCATGAAATTCTAGATGGGATAAGGAGCAAGGGACTGGATAAGGCTTCCACAAGCTTCATAGAACCTTCCCACCGACTTTAAGGAGTATAAATAGAGGTCTTCCTCATGGTTTAGCTCGTGTAGGTTTTAGGTGATAAATTAGGTGTAGTTTTAGGGTTAAATTTAGGTTCAGTAGTTAAAATTAAGTGTAATGCTTCTTATATAATGTAATCTTTTTAAGTTTAATGAAATTAATGTTTGTTCTTTAAATCACCTTTTTAATCCGTTTAGTGTTCATTTACTTTTAAGCTAAAGTCCTTCAAAAAGCTCTTATTTCCTGTTTCACAAGCTCATTTAAGTCAATTAAAAGCTTCTAATTAGTTTAATCCTACTTTAATATAATTTGCCTAAAAAAAAACAAAGACAAGTGGCTTAAGGGTACATAAGCTTCCAGAAAAGCTCATTCCCTTTTGATAAGTTCATTCAAGCTGTTCCATAGCTTTGGGTGAGCCTATCTCACATTTCCATAGCAGAAGTTCCATCATAGCCTCTATTCAAGTAAGTCTTCTTTAAGCTTTTGCATTTCATCATTAAGTAGCTTAGTTATTGTTCTATTTGCTTATTCCAGCCTAGTTTAGATTATTATAGTTTAATGTATGCTTATGTGGTGTTCTTATATGCTCTAGTTTGCTTTTTAGTCTCTACTGCCTAATATAGCCAAAACTGCATACCAGTGTTCTTGATGTTCTTTGTTGTTCTTTCCTGTTCAATTAGCCATTATATTGTTTAAATAATCTGTTTCAGTCATTAAGTTGGTAAGTCTAAGCTTAATATCAGATTTATAGTGTAATTTTGCATTTAAAGGGGTGTTTGGTATTAGTGTCTTCTGAGAGTCATTGTTGTTTTCTTGCTGAATTTTCTACATAAGTAATCTATAATAGGTTAGTATAGGTTAGTTTGAGTATAAAAATAGAAGGTTGCATAGTAAAAAGTCAAAATTAGATCTAAGTTGCATTGTTGTGTTCATCTAGCTGATATAGGGGCTGCCATAGTAGATTTAGGTGCATTATAGTCAAACTTAGGTTAATTAAGTCACAATTCAGCTTAACAATACATTTAGGATAAGATTGGATCATTAGAAATTCAGTTTGGTCAAGAGAGGTTTGCATAAAAGAAAAGTCAACAAGTTACTGAAATCAGGTTCAAGAAGGGTACTTGTAGGTTTAATTTAGGTAATCAAAAGTTGTTATTTAGGCTCTATATTGATTCTGGGGTTAGTTTGCATACCATAGGTCATAATAAATCAATTTCAAGTAATTCCAACAACATTGGATAGACTCAATTAGATCTTGCATAGTGTGCCAAAACCTGCTCATCAGCATACTAGTGGAGTTGGGCTGCTGAACTAGGGTTTAATTAGGTATCAATTGGGATTCTAGAATTAGGGCTTTTAGGTTTTTAGGGTTCTCTGGTAGGATATCTAGCTTTTGCCCCCATTAGGTTCACCTTATCAGCTTATTAAGTGCTTAATATTAAGCTCCAAAGTAAGCTACTTGACTGCCACTCTTTTCAACTGTCATAAGAACTTATTTGCTTATTCCTTGAGCTTTTATGTGCTTTTCTTGTTCATTTGTGCTTCATTAAGTGTGCTTAAGGTTCTGTGAAAGTTTGGTTCTCTAAAGTGCTTATTTGCTTAAAAAGTGCTTATTACCTAAGTGCTTATTAGCCCAAAACAGCTTATTAGGGTTTAAATTTTAGTAATCTTATTTTTCCTAGGTTAGTTATAATAATTCAGAATTATCTGCAAAATTTTATAATTTTCTAAGTCCATTTAGTATTTATAATAATTAATTTAGTTTTAAAGTATTTTTAAATCCTTTTTAATTAATAGTAATTCATAAAAAATCAAAAAAATATTTTTCTGTTTTAATATTATTATTAGGTTATTTTAGAATTTTAAAAATTAAATTTTTATTTTTCTAGCTTTATTTTATAATAAATAGTATTTTAGTATAATTTAAATAGTTAAAAATAGTTTTTAATTAATAATAATTAAATAAAAAGCCAAAATAATATTTTTCTTTTTCCTAAAATTTTCTTTTGTTATTTAGAACATAGAAAAATCATTTTCACCCCCGTAGGAGTAGTAGTACTTTAAATTCACTTTTTATTTTACGCGTTGACGTTTATTTTACGTTTTAATTACGTTTTTAGGTTGTAATTACGTGTTAGGCTTACATGCTTTCTTATTTGTGCATTTTCATTTTCTCGTAGTATAATTGTAGCTTAGGGTTCCCTATAAAACCCCTTTCACATTCACTTCACGACTCACGATCACGAACTCACGAACTCCATTCAGCCTTCGTTGGGAAAACGACCCGGGGATACATATTTACCGGTGCTATCCTCGGAAGATATACCACTATATATATACTATATATATTGTTGTCCTATCAATCACTTTTTGGCGCCGCTGCCGGGGAGGGCTTGAAACGAGTGCGTCGATTCCGTTCGTTGTTTTTGTGATTTGAAGATCCTTCCTCCCCGGAAGTTACGTATTTTCACTATATTATAAAAATACAAAAATAGAATAAATAAAAACACTTTTACTAAAGTGTTTTTCATAAAAATCCAAAAATAAAATAAACATCCTCACTTTCTTTGAAAGTGTTGTAAACCGTGCCCAAATAACGAACAAAAAAAATCGCGAGGTTACTCGTTTTTTCGATTATTTTGAGTTTTACAACCGAATAAACGAGGAATACGGAAGTCTTGACATTAAATTACAGACTGAAGAGAGCAGGTTTTTAAGTACACTGTACAATTGAGTACCCCGTACACCTCGTTCTCCCGCCTCGCCGCGCGTAAGCTCAAGAGAAAAGAGAAACGTTTAATTTAGTGATTACCAAAGATAAAATAAAGATTAATAACTTGTTTTTGTTTTCGTTTTTCTTTTGTAAAAACTTAAAATACGTAAAAAACCCAAAAATGTTTTCCCACCTCTAAGTTAATTTTCCTTTTCTTTTATGTTTTCAAAAACCCAAAAAGAATCTTCGTCATCCTCTGATTCGTTTAATTCTTCTTCTTCAACCCTCTGTACCGTTTAATTCTTCACAATGATCAATTTCTTACCATCTCATCCCCATGATCCTCGGACCATGGAGGATTTCTATCGTCCTACATTGATCGGTAGAGGAGGACCGATCACTCCGTCATCAGTTCCGGGAACCGACTTCACATTGAAAAATCATATGGTTCGACTGATCAGGCAAAATTGCCAATTTCACGGATTTCGAGATGTGGATGCAAATGAACATTTGAACAAATACTTAGCCATCACTCAATCCATGAAACAAAATGGAGTTTCTCTTGACAGCATCCGTTTGAATCTCTTCCCATTCTCTTTATCCCACGATGCTGAAAATTGGTTTTACGCTCTTAAGACCCATTCAATTCATTCCTGGGAAGAGATGTTTGTCAAGTTTCTCTCAAAATACTTTCCACGTTCTAAAATGATACAACTTAGGAGAGACATCTTGAATTTCCAACAATTTTCTATGGAATCATTATTCGAAGCCTGGGAAAGATTCAAATCGTTGTTAAGAAAATGTCCAGATCATAATATTTTGCTTCTCGATCAGATCCTAACCTTTTATAATGGTATAACTCCAAGTGATCGTAACAAAATTATGTTGGCAGCCGGCGGAGCTTTCATGCAGAAAACTCCTCAAGAAGCTTACGATTTGATTGAAAGTATGACGCTTCATCATTATCAATGGGATACTGAAGTTCAGTATGATTCTCCCATTATGATGAGTGATCATTATTCCGAGAGAGTTAAACAAACTGAGGTCCTTAATTATATCACTCACGATAATCAACCAGGTCTTCCTCTCACAAATAACGATACATATTCCTACGACAGTGAAAGTGATGAGGATGAACATTCTAAGGAAAAGAATTATGAGATCAAGGAATCTCCAGATGATTTTATTAAGTCGTCAGATCCTTTGGAGACCGAGCTCAAGGATTCTTTACCCGATCTTGAAAAATATACTTTTGATACGACAGAAGAGTGTGGATTATTCTCTATTGATAAATCTAATGATCATTTAGAGATGTTCTCCGATTCCGACAATGATTACGATTCTTTATCTTGTGGAGACATCGATTATATCGACAACTTACCTTCTGAGCTCGTTAGCTTAGAAGAGGAAAACGATGACGAGATTAAAGACGAAGCTCTTCGCGAAAAACTTTCGAAAGTATATCTTCTCATTTCTAAGATCGAATCTTTAAGTGGCAATCCCACTTCTCATCCCGATCTTTCTCTCCCGGCTTATGACTCTTTTTGCTTTGATATCGATCATACGGAGGAGACGAGTTGTGGCAGTACCACTTCTCTTGCTATTTCCTCTCCTCCCGAATATGAGTCGTTTCACTTTGATCTCGATTTCAAGGAGTTCTCCGGTGAACTCTCTCATGTTGTATCTCATTCGGAGTATGATCGTTTCTACTTTGATCTTGATAAAGATTTTAGTCTGGGGGGAGACGTACTTATTGATAAAATTACCCCATCCCTCCTACCCAAGATTTTTGAAAATATACAAATGAGCTTTAACGATGACATTCAAAACATAAAAATTGGAAAATTTGATTTTGAAAATGAAGAATTGGTCTTAATTGTGATAAAAATCTTTCTTCCATTCTTCACATTTACTGCTACTTCTCCCATCCGTCACTTCACCGGAAGTGAGGATGTTGTTTTTGATCCCGGCATCGTTGCCTTTCATGCCGTGTGTTTCATTTGCTCCCCCAAGGACGAATAAATTCAGGGCGAGTCTAAGCTATGCGACTCGTTAATAAACAAGCGCTTCGTGGGAGGCACCCCATGCTTATCCTTTTACCGTTTTCTTTTATCGTTTTACTAATAAATAACCGTGAGAAGGGTCCACTCTTCCCATTTCTTGTGTTTCGTGCTTTTGTTTTATGTCTAGAAGACTCTCGTGCTCGTCATGCTGCTCTTCCTTCACTCGAGTCTCATTTTTCGATACTTCTCATATCCTTATCGTTTCGACTAACGTTTATCTATTTGGCATACCTAATAAACGGCCTTAGATACTCATAGGTTACCCTTACTTTCGAAACATTGAGGACAATGTTTCACTTTAGTCTGGGGGGGTGAATCTTTCGATTCGATTTTTTACCTTGCATTTTTACCGTTACTCACGCAACCCTAATTTTCCGAAAAATTTGTAAAATTTTAAACGAAAAAACACAAAAAAATGAGAAAAATTTTCAAAAATACAAAAATAGAATAAATTTTGACACCATGTTGACTTTGCTAATGGTAAGAGTAGGAATAAAAATTCTGACTTGACCGGGCGTGTTGAGCCCTAGCTTGTTTCCCCTAGCTAGGCTTTCGCAAATTAAAAATCCGCGAAGGACGAAAAATGATAGAGTTCGATTATAAGTAAGATGGTAAAACACACTTCATCGAGGGTACTTGTGACTTTTTACTCCCATAAGCTTGTTTCACCCTTAAAATAGAAATTTAGGTTTAATTAAAGGTGCGGGATTTTGGCGAAACTTAGTTTCAAAGTCCTTGACAAAAGGGTCTTTGCTCGTGAGGGTTGGGTACACATGGAGGTACTGCCAGCATTACGGTGTAATAGACTATTCCATCTTGCCGGCTCGCAACCGATGTTGGGATTGTTATAAAAGCCGTAGGACTTGGGGTTTGGCAAAAATAAAAATACGTATGTTGTGCTTAATAGTAAAAATCCAATGCCAAAAAGGTTTTCTGCATCTTGCCGGTTCGCAGCCGATGTTGTAGACTTCCAATAAAAGGCGGAGGAAAAATAACCAAGGTCATAATAGACTATCACATCTTGCCGGTTCGCAGCCGATGTTGTGATTGTTATAAAGGGCCGAGGTAAATACGTTTTGTGCTTATAATAAAAAAATGCCAAACCTTGACTCCGGGGAGGTCCTAATAAAAGCTTCTGTCTCTGGACTCGTAGTTGGGTTGTTTCGGTCGCCAATAAAAGGGATACTCTTCAAAATCGTGTTAAATCAGAGACCTTGATGTGGACCTCATTCTTGTGGGCAGTGGTTCTCGAGGGGAGGATTAGAAACTACTTAGCGTCTAAATCCTAAGCCTTTATCGGACTAATAATTATAAAAACGAGGAAATGAAGAAATTCATTATCCCACCAAAAATAAAATAATTAGAGGAAAATAGGAATATGGGAGTAAGAGGTAAATATCCTCACAAGTAACTTCCATGGAAAATTTTAGCATCGATGCTTATGAAAGAACAATGATTTCGTTTTACGCTTAGTCTGGGGGGACTTGTGAAAAATCAAGGACGACGAATTTTAACCGTTAGGTCGCTTCTCTATGAGTCGTGTTTCTACTCGATGATCCTCATAGTTATCCTTAGGATAATGAAAGTCATCATACCGTCACCCGAATAAGGTTAGGTTGTAAATATATAGATAACTAATAATAATAAGTAGGATAACCGGGGCATTCTTGGAATTTAAGATTTAGTAGTCTCTTTTGAACGTTTTGCTACTTTCAAAGTTAGTAGAAAGAGATGAGGAATTTTGATTTCAAAGATGTGAGCTCATAACATTGCGTGAGGACACGGCAATCTCTTAGTCTGGGGGATTTTGGTATGTGCTTAAACACACACCTTTTCTTGGCCAAATTAAGACCAAAAACCCGACCATAAATGCCAAATATCTATATTTTTGCGTTTTTGCACATGCAGGTAAGAAAATATGAGAAAACGACAAAAACCGAGCTAAAATCAACAAAAACGAGCACGGGAGATGGAAACAGTCAAAAGCCGAACCAGGGAAGCATAAATAGTCAAAAGAAGCTTAGAAAGTCAAAAATGATCCCTCAAGTTTGAAGAATCAACAAAAATGACCCCTGGAAGAACTTTGAAGAAAATGTAAATATTGGTCCTTCAAGCTTGGAAAACTAAAAAATGGGCCTTGTAACTTTTACTCCTAAAACTACTACTACATTAAAAATCTGCCAAGCCTATTCTAAAATTATAAACCCAGCAATAATAAACCCAATAATACCCAAAACCCATTTAACCATAATCCACTAGGCCCATCACCATCCCACCCTTTTATTAAACCCAAGACATAAACCCGG
>LBNU01029727.1:64555-96746 GCA_014162995.1 Artemisia annua
AAAAAAGGGAGAAACATAAGGACTAAGTAGAAATCTAGTTTTAAAATCAATAATATTAGATTTTTATATAAGCTTACGACTCAAAATAAACAAAACCCTAACCCATTTTTTTTATAAATCCATTTCGAAACCTCTTACATGCAAAAGTTGATGAAACTTTTATAAAAGCTTTTGTATTAGATTAAGATTAAACGAAAATAAGCTCATAAAAAGATGTAAAGATTAAAAGAAAGATGTAAAGAGCGTGTGTAAATAGCTAGATTGAAAGGTTTAAGACATGAATAATAAACTTGCATAAAAATAAAACTCACACTAATACACAAAATAAAACTAAGACTCACAAAAAAAATATAAACTAGGACTTAGGAACTCCTCACAAATGAGGCTAGGGTGGTGTGGTTATTAGGGAGCAAGGAATTCCCTTTTTTACATCGTGTTACAAAATGGCCCTAAATTTTATGTCATGAAAGTTACCCACATAAACTTTAACACAACACTACTAGATACGTTCTTATAAAACTAAAATGTAATCTTGTATATTAGGTCGCGGTGTTGACGTCTTCCTAAAGGTCTTCAAAGACTTAAAAGGATCACTTGCTCGACTAATTTTAAGCTTATTTGAGAATTATCTTTGAACTTTGAATTAACATCTCTTTTATTTCTTGAGCTTTAAGAAATAAATTCGTCGTCACGGGGCTTTTCTTTAAGTAAATTTCATCTCATTGGGCTTGACATTCAGTAACTCTTTCCCAGTTCTCGTGCTCGTTTAGGCTTTTGGTTGATTCTATGTGTTGTTTTTGCAATATCCTTTCCTGCACAGTCATAAACACAAAAACACGATATCTTTGGCGTTTAACGTTAGTTTTTGGTCTTTTAGGGTCTGAAAATGGTGAATAAAAGGTATGTGAATAAGCACATACCAAAATCCCCCAGACTAAGGTATTGCGTGTCCTCACGCAATGTAATCACGTCACGCCTTAAAGATATATAATTTCACACCTCTCTTTACTAACTTTGAAAAGTAGCAAAACGTTCAAGATAGATGCGAAATCATTTATTCCCTAAAACGCCCCGGCTTTCCATTTTTGGCTATGTACATCCTATATTACACTACGTTAGCTTATGATGGTGTGCCTAAATTTCATTATCTTTTAATAACGATTAAGGGTCATAGAGTAAGAACACAATTCATAGAAAAGTGACCGATTGGATAAAATTCATCGTCCCTGATTTTTCACAAGCTCCCAAACTAAGCGTAAAAACGGATCATTGTTTAATTAGAAGTTAGATGCCAACGCTACTGATGGAAGTTACTCGTGTACCTCTTGCTCCCATTTTCCTATTTTTGTATCTCATTATTTTATTTTTGTGAGAGAAATGAATTTCTTCATAAGCATCTCGTTTCATAGTTTTTAGTCCGATAAAGATACCAAATTCAAACGCTAAGTAGTTATCGATATTCTCTTAAGAAGGTTTGCTCGAGAAATGTGGTCCACATCAAGGATATTGGATACATACAAAGACTTTGGAATACATAGACATAAGTTGACGTGCATCTCATGCATCCAATCTAGGATCATCCACATGTAACTTATGCACGACCAACTTTAACACTTAAACTCATAATCCACATATCTTCGACATACATCTTTATTCTCTTTTTTTTTTTTTTATTCTCTTAGTATCGATTACCGAGAGCTGAACAAGTTAACGGTAAAGAATAGATACCCGTTACTGAGAATCTACGATTTGTTCGACCAACTTCAAGGATCGAGTGTGTATTCGAAGATCGATCTGAGGTTGGGGTATCATCAACTTAGAGTTCGCGAGGAAGATATTCCGAAAACGGCTTTTAGAACCCGATACGGGCATTACGAGTTCCAAGTAATGCCGTTTGGTTGACTAACGCACCTACAATATTCATGGACCTCATGAACCGGGTGTGTAAGCCTTACTTAGACAAGTTTGTGATCGTGTTCATCAACGATATTCTAATCTACTCGAAGAGTGAGAAAGAGCATGAGGAACATCTAAGACTCATCTTAGAGTTGCTCAGGAAGGAGAAGCTGTATGCCAAGTTCTCCAAATGTGAATTTTGGATCCTGACGGTACAATTTTTGGGTCAAGTGATTGATAGACAAGGAGTCCATGTAGACCCCGCAAAAATTGAAGCTATTAAAGATTGGGCTGCACCTCGTCAATTTTTGGGTTTAGCCGGTTACTTCCGAAGATTCATTGAGGGATTTTCGAAGGTAGCCAAGCCGTTAACCAAATTGACTCAAAAGAATGTTAAATACGAATGAGGAGATAAGGAAGAGGAAGCATTTCAATTGCTTAAGAAGATGTTGTGTAGTGCTCCTATCTTGGCATTGCCTGAAGATAGTGAAGACTTCGTTTTATACTGTGACGCCTCTAATAAAGGTTTGGGAGCCGTTTTAGTGCAACGAGAGAAGGTGATAGCTTATGCTTCCCGACAACTCAAGAAGCACGAGAATAACTACACCACCCACGATTTGGAGTTAGGTGCTGTGGTTTTCGCCTTAAGAATATGGAGACATTATTTGTATGGAACCAAGTGTGTTGTATTCACTGATCACAAAAGCCTACAACACATCTTGAACCAAAAAGAGCTCAACATGAGACAACGACGTTGGATTGAACTACTAAGTGATTATGATTGCGAAATTCGCTATCATCCCGGTAAAGCAAATTTCATTGCTGATGCTCTTAGTCGGAAGGAGAGAATCCCACCGTTACGAGTTAGGTCATTAGGAATGACTATCGTATCGCCGTTACCGTCTCAAATATTAGAAGCTCAAGCGGAAGCGTTGAAAGCAGAGAATCGACCTACTGAGAATATATTTGGGATGGCAGAAAATGAGAAGGAATTCATAAAGCGTTCTGATGGAATATTATGCTTTGGAGACCGAAGTTAGGTACCATTGTATGGTGCAATGCGCGAGTTGATTATGCATGAGTCGCATAAGTCAAGGTATTCCATACATCCTGGATCCGACAAGATGTATCAAGATCTAAAGAAATTATATTGGTGGCCAAACATGAAGGAAGATATAGCTTTATATGTTAGTAAGTGCCTGACATGTTCTAGAGTCAAGGCTGAACATCAGAAACCGTCAGGATTACTGACACAACCTGAACTTCCAGTTTGAGCGAATAACGATGGACTTTATTACCAAATTACCAAAGACGGCTAGCGGTTGTGATGCTATCTGGGTAATTGTGGATCGTTTGACTAAGTCTGCTCATTTCCTGGCAATCAGTGAAGATGATAGTGTCGACAAACTTGCAAGGTTGTATGTGAAAGAAATTATTTCTCGTCATGGTGTTCCGGTATCGATGATTTCTGATCGCGACAGTCGTTATACGTCAGCTTTGTGGCGATCAATCCAAACCGCTTTGGGGACAAGACTTGATATGAGTACTGCATATCATCCCCAAACCGATGGTCAAAGTGAGAGAACTATTCAGACTTTAGAGGATATGCTTCGTGCATGTATAATAGACTTTGGTAAAGGCTGGGAGAAGTATCTACCCCTTGCGGAATTCTCATATAACAATAGCTACTACACAAGTCTTAAGGCTGCACCATTCGAATCTTTACATGGTCGTAATTGCCGTTCGCCTATTGGTTGGGCTGAGGTTGGAGAGAGCCAACTCACCGGCCCCGAGCTTATGTTGGAGACTACTGAAAAAGTGACTCAAATTCGGGATCGATTAGAAGCAGCTAGTGATAGGCAGAAAAGTTACATCGATCAGAGACGTAAACGCCTAGAATTCCAGGTTGGAGACAAAGTGATTCTGAAAGTCTCGCCTTGGAAAGGAGTGATACGTTTTGGGAAACGTGGAAAACTCAACCCCCGTTACGTTGGACCATTTCTCATTCGGGAAAGAATTGGGCCCATAGGTTGGAGTTACCACAGGAATTGAGTAAAGTTCATGATGTATTTCATGTGAGTAATTTGAAGAAATGCCTTTCTGATGAAACACCGGTGATACCGATGAAAGATATTCGTGTTGAGGAGAATTTGAACTTTGTGGAAGAACCGATTGAAATTTTGGATCGAGAGATCAAGCGACTCAAGCGTAGTCGCATTCCGCTCATCAAAGTTCGTTGGAATTCCCGTCATGGACCGGAATTTATGTGGGAACATGAGGATGAGTTTCGAAAGAGATATCCGAAGCTTTTCTCTTCGTAAATGGATTGTTCCAAGAGAAACCCGGGACGGGTTTCTTCTGAGGCGGGGAGGATGTGACAACTGCAAATTAGGGAGCTATTTTGGAAAACTGCATTACGTTAAAGTTCGTTTATAATTATATGTTTGAAATTTTATTCGTAACGAATTTGAAAATTTTATATTGTGGTTGACAATTTTTAAAGTTGATGTGGAATCAAATTTTAATTAGCGTTTTGATTTGGAAATCTATGTTGAGACTTATTAAATCATATACTCGTGGCACTACGTTGACTCCGGCACGAGGATAACCTAACAAAAATTAAATGTTTTAAATTTACGGTTCGGCTATATATTTATTTTGATTGTATCGTGAAATTGGATATATTGAGAATGAACTCGGATGAGGGTGTCGGGTTACATTGAAAGGTTTACGAAAACGGTCCTTGTGTTTTATGACTAGCCCCCCCCCCTTTTCGTTAATAATTATTATTATTACTATTATTATTTTAATCTTTTAAAAAAAACACAAAAAAAAAACAAAATCAAAAACAAAAATCGTCCTTGTGGGTATAACCGGTCAAACAAACACACACACCCACAAACACATCATCATCTCTCTCTTCCCCTCTCTCTAAAAACCCTAGCCGCCACCTCATTTCCGGCCACTACCGCCACACCGCCGCCTCCCACAACACACCGCCACCACCATTAGAACCTCCATCTCCTCATCTCTTTGATCTACAACCACACGCGCCCTATCCCCCTATTTTTACTCTCGTTACCACCTCAAAAATCACCACATCTTTTATATTTTTGGAGCTCTCACGTCTTGGTCTTGTGAAATCGAAGGTAGGACAAGTCACAAGTGAATTGTGACTCGTATTTGGGTGAAACGCGACCCACGGGGTCACGAGTTATATTTTTTTGGTTGGGTTTTGATTAAAAACGAAATATATAAGTGGGTTTTGATTAAAAACATGATAATAAACAAGTTTGGTATCCGGGTTCTTGTTTTCTTGGTGAAGTCGAGACCTAACCGAGAGTTTTTACTCTCTGCTCGTGCCATTTTCGGGCTATGTTGCTTTCTTGATGATTTTTGGGTGTTTGATTATTTGTTACAAGGTTTTAGATTTAATTTTTGGTCATGAGAATCATATGAGGTTGTTTTGGTTTGAGACCGACCCCCTTGGGGCTCGGTTTGGTTTCGGTTTGAGCTAGCCGAGACCCTAGAGGTCTCGGGTGGGACCCACGCGACGCGTGGTGAAGCCGTGACTCGGGTTTGACTTGGTAGGTCGACCCGTAGTCTTGGTAATCTTGATGTTCTTGTTGTTAATATCCGTGGTGATGTTCTTGCTGCTAATATTGTTGTTGCTGTTTTGTTGTGGCCGAAAGGAGTAATAAGGAGGCCGAGACCCTCGTGGTCTCGGCAATGATTGATACGGCAATTAGAATGACGGAGATAGGTTAGTTGGGTACCGTAGTCGGACCCGGATGTTGTAGTTTGTTTGAGTGGATTGATTTGGATTTGTTGACGGGATTATTTTGGTACATGACGAGTTATATTATTGGACTTGTGAACTTTGAGCGACGTCGAGGTCACCTTGACTTTCTAGTCAATGGTTGATTTTGACAACCGCCTTAACATTTGGATTGGACAAGAAGCCGAGAAGTAATGACTCGGACTTGTGACTCATATATTTTATAACTCGAACAAATTATAAAACTCGTAATAACTTATATATCGATATAAACATTCATTTATATATATATATATATATATATATAATATATATATATATAATATATATATATATATATATATATATATAGTATATATATATTATATATATATATATATATATATATTATATATATATGTGGTGTGTGTGTGTGTGTGTGTGTGTTGTGTGTGTGTGGAATATGTGTACATTATATATATTATATATATTATATATATATATATATATATATATATATATTAATATATATTATATATATATATTATATATAGTAGATATATGTACGGAGTGTATATATATATATATATATGTGTACATATATATAAATATATTATATATATATATATATATATATATATATATATATATATATATATATTATATTTATATATTATATATTATATATAATATATATACTATATATATATATATTATATATATATATATATATATATATATATATATATATATAATTATATATTTATATATATATATATATATATATATAATATATATATATATATATATACGGATGTGTATATAATAAATAAGAATCACGAGAACGAAAATAATAACGTTAGCGACCAATATTAGACTATTAACTTAGTATGATATCGTCGAAGACCTTATTATGAAATATATTTCTATAAAAGAAATAATGAACACAAAAGTGGATTATTTTGCGGAACATAACTAGTCTTTTGAAATGAGAAAGACGTTTTATCGAGTTATAACATATTCGAGGGCACTTAAGTCCAAGTTGGGCTACTTTACCCATTTGATTGACTATTTATGCTAGTCACGGATATGTAGCACTAATACACCCAATCTAAATAACTATTTAACTTATTTAGTCGACGGATTAAATTAGACTTATTTAGTTATATCGAAGGGGTTATTATCGGATATTATATCCTACGACGCCTTAGGTCGTGGTAGGAGTTCGAGAGTAATAAGTTAATAAATATTTTTGTGAAGTTTATCGAATTGACGAATTCGATAGGGTTCGGGAATCTATTTATATCACTTATTAAACTCTAAAACTTACCATGTAGTACGCTATGTGTTATGTGATTTAGGTTTTGGGTATAATCTTTGAGGAATATATTAGGTAAATAAATTATGGAAGGGTACCAAGTCGACGGATTTGATAAACTTCGGTTATTTATTTAAATAATATATTGGACAAATATTAGACCCGTAGATTTTATTATCATATCTTTTGGTTGTGATTTCTTGGTTGAGTCGTGTCGACCCTTCACCCGCATGGATACCAAACACCAAACTAATACTATAATAATACGAGAAATAGATTTTTGAAAAGTAAAAAGGAATACGTTCGGGATTGGGAATATTTGATTTTGAGGAAATTATCCTGAAACGAGTTTATATTGTTAGGAACTGCCGAGTCCGTAGTTGCTCTCTTTTGAGTTGTGATACATCTTACCACTACCGATTTCTTTCTGCAGATTTCTGACTTGAGGTGAGTCATAGCCCCACTTTTACTCTTGAACTTTGTTTTCAATACTTGGGCTGAGAAACGTGCAAAATATTTTATGTGGACTCTTATCGCCTTTTAATAAAAACTTGCTATGCTATAGAACTAGGTATGTTCCATCAACCTTAGCCACATAGTGAATATTGTTATCGCGTGTGGACTAGACATGGTAGATGAAAGCAACCATAGTGTGATCACCTATAGGCGTTTGATATTACGGAGGTTATCCGCGTGATTATCATATTACAGAGGTTATCCGTGTGATTATGATATAACGAAGGTTATCCGTGTGATTATGATATTGCGAAGGTTATCCGCAGTTTTTGAAATTAAGGCCTAGTCTAGCTAGCAAGAGTTTTGCGTATATGTCCACTTGATTTAATTATAAATATAAACCTATGATCTCACCAGTGAAAGCTGACTTTTAGCACGTTTTCTCAGGTAATTAACTAATGACATGGGATGCTTGGATTGGAGGCTTGGCTTGGCAATGCTGTTTAAGGATCCATTTTTCTAAAACTCTGATATGTATTTGTGGACCTACGTTTATTACTTTTGGGCCTTACTTTGGATAAATCTGGGATGAATGTAAACTTTAAAACCCCGTTTGGTTGCGTTTTGCTTATGTTTACTTTATCTCGTTCTTTTATGACTTGTGTTGGATACCAATCCCCGTAACACTCTGAAAACTTCATGAGTCTTCCACTGTACCAAATTTTGGGGGTGTTACACTTTGTAGCATGAATAGTTGTGTTACAAGACAATGCACTACAGATTCCTTTTAAAATAATATAAGTTATTAGAATTGAAAAATAACTTGTCACAATGCATAAACAAGTAAAAGTCATCTTTTCAAATACTAGTTAAATAGTGTTATATAACATTGGCAAAAATCATTGAAAATAATATTTTTAAGAATATAAGAATAGTTTTAATATCATTTAAGAATCACAAACTCATTTAAGATAAATAATCTTAATGAGATTAATTTCACAAGATATGCTAAGGAGCATTCTTAAATCAAGCACATTTATTAAATCAAGTAATATGCCATTAAAACCAAACAACCAGTAAATCATAAACAAAAGATTAAAACATTTTGTTTACTTTTGTCTAAACATTCAACACATCTCTATTAGGATCATGAGTAAAATATATCATCTAGATTTACCTTCATAAAAACATGATGTTTGAGTCACATTAAGCCAAGTATTAGTGAACCAAGCAAAATTCATATTTGGTACTCTTCGATAGGTAAATTTAGGAACTCAATTTCTTCTAAGAAGAGAATGACTACTCGAGAATATATTGACTAGAAATTCAATTTAACCTAACGGTTGGATTGCTTCTATATGAGAAGTTGGGTGTGTGTAACCCATAAAAATGGTCGTGTTTAGCCTGAATTGAGCACCGCTAGTAATAGTCTCATACTCATTCTCCAACTCGATTAAATTGTTCTTCCTAAATATACCTAATGCTAGTTTACTTTTATGAACTTTGCCTCCCATTAGAATTTTTCATTCCTAGATTTTTGGCATCTCGCATATATGATATTTCTAGATGTTTATTTGCTCCTACGTGATTTGATTATATGCCTTCATAATTATTTGCTTAGTTATTGAAAGCATGTTTATTATAATAGTTATTGTCTTTCTATAACTATTTTGACATGATATAGTTTTGTATTTATGACACATGCCTAAATGCCTTTACATGCTTGACTCTATATGTCTCATCCATCTAGGTATATATTTCTTGCCCTTAGATCTTACACCCTTATTTCATGAGAACCTTAGTGTCACAATCTGATAGGCCATTATAGTCTCAAAAGTGTCTTAAGTGTCCTAGAGTCTTCATGCATACTCACTTCCTTATTCATCATCTTTTTCCCTTCCAAACAATCCACTCCTTTGTCAAGAGATAGTTAGATAGTAATCTAATACCTCTAATGTGACAACTTAAATATTTCATCCGAAATGTTTAAGTATTTTTAATTAGCGAAATGCAAATTAAAATGTCGCTCATTGTCCATGTATATTTCTTGAGTCATGACTCTATTATAATATAGATGTCAAACATCTTCCATCCACCTCTTCCGCTATCATCTTTAGGAAAACCTCATAACTCATTTTATGATTGTTCTTTAAACATTCATAATACTCGAGAAAAGCTACATAACTTCATGGATGAAGTTCATTGTATGCTATCCTTCATCCTTCGTGTCATTGTCAAGCTTATCACTTTCGTATTGATTCGTCTTTATTTTTTTTTGTTGTAACACTTTACATCCGGATGAGCATGAACCTTAACCCACATCACACCACTTACATATATCCTTCTACCTTAAACCTAAACCCACATCACACCACTTACATATATCCTTCTACCTTAAACCTAAACCCACATCACACCACTTATATATATCCTTCTACCTTAAAACTAAACCCACATCACACCACCAAACTCTCCAACATTCTTACTTCCAAGAATATACCTCCATTTACCCGCAATCAACCTCTTCCTTGTCAAACTTTCCACCATCAATGTGAAATGAAAAACCGAGTCATCCTTTACACCACCAATCTCGAGTCATCCACCATTTCCATGCCCTCAAAGAAACCAAAAGTGTCACCACCACCTCCAACCCAAGAAATTCATTCCATGAATATCACTATTTCACTCTCACCCATTTTCACCAATAACTCCACCTAGTCATCTTCACAAGAAGATTCAACCATGTAACCATCTCATACATTCTACTAAATGTGTCATCACCACTACAACTTAATCCATAAAGGTCAAACCATCTTTCATGATACATAAACCTATGTTCACCCTTGCTTCGCTCTTTGAATCAAAGGGCAATCTTCATATCCATACACTCATAAATATGTTTGTCCATGTAATCAAAAGTCAAGTGAATCTCATTATGAAATGCATCTTTTCCACTTTCTATCAAGTGAAGAACACAAAGAAGAAATCTAAGCTTCAAGTGTTGTCGAGTCATCGCCACCTCATTTCACATATCCACTTTCGGTCGTCAACCAACAAAACACCTAAAATACCATGATTCCCAATCATTCATCTTTGTCAAACGATATATTAATCTAAACCATCATTGTCAACCCTTTGACATCACCTTCCCTTTTCCATTCATGCTCATCCTTCCTCATTGATTCTACGAACGTATTATTCTCATCTTCATTTTGGCATCTTTCGCCAAAATATGTCGGTCGAATCCATGTATTAGGTCCTAATCATTGTCATGTCTTAAGCATTGGTCATGTTATTTTTTTTTTGGGATGTAGGTTGTTATTTTTAAAACAATAATTGCATGTGTCATACTCTTAGTCCATATACCTTAGACATCCATATCTTGTTCCCCAATAAGTGTCATGCATATATCTATCATCATCATTATGTATATGTGCATTCTATTTCTACTAACTCTGTTTTGTAGGATTATTTTTTCGCTCAATTCTTTGGTAGCCAAAACTAGTTTTGAGCATACACCAAGGGGGAGCATTGGCGATAGTCAAGGCTTCACTCATGATGATGCAAGCTCGCCTTATACATTCTATCTCAAGGATTGAAGTGTAGTAGAAGTCTCGTCTAGGAGTCCACCTTTTTGCTTCGACAAAAGGGGGAGAACAAGTGTAAACAAGTAACTTATACATTTTACTATGAGTCATAGTTTACATAGTTTGTCATCATCAAAAAGGGGGAGATTGTTGGCATAAATATTACGATATTTAATCTAAACATCCTATTCATGTTTTGATGATGACAAAGATGTAAGTTACAGCACATAACGTAAAGTGTTTAAGTTACTTGTGATCACAAATCATCTATGCATTCATACGTCAACGTCTCTCGACATCTCAACGTCTCAAGTATGCTTCAACAATCACTTAAGGTATGTATAAACAAATGTCTAATACATTTTATGATCAAAGGGATTTTTATTTAGACATTACAAATTTTATAAAATGTTATTAACATTTTATATATTTTTGAAAAACACTTTTGGTAATTAAAGGAAAATGTTTTAATTTAAAGAAAATGTTATAAAATGTTATAAACATTTTATATATTTTAGAAAAACATTTTGGTAATTAAAGGAAAATGTTTAATTCAAAATAAATATATGAATTCAAATTTTAACCAAAAACAGTTAAAATTTCACTAGATAAACCTTCCCCAGAAAAAGACAAGGAAACTGCCGTTTTTGTCTGGGCGGCCCCCTTAATTATAATTGCGGCCCCCTTAATTTTAAGGGGGCCGGCAATCTCCTCTTGTCAGAAACTTTTGCCTATAAATACCCTCTCAAACCTGGTATTTTCCCAACCTTTTGCACTAAAATTTTCAGTCCCAATCCTTTCTAAACATCTTTCTAAATCCTTTGATCATAAGATTATAAGTCTTTGTTTTTAAGTGATCCAATCCTTCACCACTCAAAGTGCAAGAGAAGAATCCTCCCTATCATAAAGCCAAAGATATATTAGAGTCTAGTTAGTGTTGATGTGAAGTTGTGAGTTATGTATGTATATGTAATAAGTAGATCAAGATGATCTTACTTAGTAGTGAGTCAATGAGTGAGTAAGAAGTAGTGGGAAGAAGTAGTAGTGTGGAGAAGTCATTTAGTTGTGAAGATGTAGGTGTGTGAATAAGTAGTGGAGTATAGAAGAAGTTGTGAAGTAGTGAAGAAGTCGTGAAGTTGTGAAGTCGTGAAGAAGTCGTGAAGTCATGTAGAAGTTGTGTAGTGATCGAAGTCGTGTCGTGAGATTGGTTCTAGCTACTATTAGAACCCGACATTTAGCTTAGTGTCGTTAATTGGTGTAAGCAAAAGTTGTGTACGGTTTTCTCCGCCAAAAGGGAGCTTGTTGAGTAGTGAAGAAAACTCTCGAGTAGGTGACTCGGGGAGTGGAGTAGGGCAAGGAAGGTGTCCTTGTAGCCGAACCACTATAAATCATCGTGTCCGGTTTGCATTTCCTTTCTCTTAACTCTTTTCATTTATTCTTACATTTATCGCTTTATATCTATGCTTGCAAATATGTGTTGATTGTTGCTTATATTGTTTTGATGTTGATTGTGTGATAGATAGAAGTTAATATTGTTATAGGATGAATAATTATATGATATGGTCTAATGGACTTAGATGCATTATTCACACTTCTCATGTTGAGTTTAACTTAATCGATAATTTGATACAAAACGTTTTAAGATTTTGAAAGGAAAACATATTCACATAAAGATCAACCAAAGCTCCATTCATAAAACTAAGCTTTGAAAATAAATCCTAAAGCATATATATAATTGATTGATCATATTGATTATATGTTGTTTTCATACTAAACTTTAATTGAAGGTTTTGAAACAAACATTTTATAAAACAAAAAAGATGTAAAACTATTCAACCCCCCCTTCTAGTTTTCCACACCATTATCAGCTTTTAGGTGATAACTAGCCCTAATAACTAACTTGAAGTTGTTAACATTCCTTAAAAAGGAAGTTAGACCCGTCAAAGTACATATCTATGAAGAGTTTCTCGAAACGGTACATTCTACTTGGATAAATCCTTTCGAATACTAACATTTGTGTCTCGTCAATTCGATCGTTTAAGTCTGAGTCACGCTAACTTGAGATGCCAAATCCATTTGTCACCGAAAGCCATTTTGCTCCCCCTCAATATGTGCATTCATATATAAAAGAGTTTGGCACATATGGGAGAGCATACATTTGTTTCCAAAAAAAACATCACATTTTTGTCAGATTTCTTTACATAAATCACATTCTCTCCCCCGATCACAAATTTCAAGTCAATTGAGATTTTGTGATCCCAATTAATTTAAATAAGTTAAAAACAAGTTTGGAAAAAAATGTGGAATGATTTAAGTATTTTCTGAAAATGAGACGAAACTTTTACTCGTTATGTGTCAAAAAAATGACGAGTTTTTGAAATGATTTAGATGTTAATTAGAAACTCATGAAAAATTCATATGTTGACACATAACATGAGAAACACATTCTTTATTCACTGCTGATTATGCACACAAAAGCTTGTTGTGGTTATTTATAAGATTTTGAAATCACTCTCCCCCTCAATCAATGAACCATTTATAATTTTGGAAAAATATTTGTCATTGATTGAGTGACTTTAAGAAACGATTAAGTTCTGACTGATTTACAAAAACTCATGGTACCACCAAGTTTTTCACAAACATTTTCCACAAAAATCATAAAAGGGATAATATTTGCGATGGAAAGAAGACTTCTCTTCTTTATCAAGAAATAATGCACTGAAGCGTACATTAATTTTGGAAGTGCACGGATGTAAAGTAATCCATGCCCGGATGAACTTCATCCGTTGTTAGGAACAACCGTCTTTTTGGCGACGTGTTTTCCTCATTTTGAAAACCGGGTTGCTATCTGAAGTAATAGCAAACCATTATGACATGTTTTAACCATTTATAATAACTTCTGCTCGAGCTTCATTTAAAGATCCGTGCCATTGTTGAATGACATTTCTAGAACCTTAAATGTTATCGATAAACAGAAGACATGCCTAGCAAAGAACTATTTTTTTTGGTATTTTTTGGTTTTTCACATTTTTATGGGTTTTATAGGTTTTATATTTTTGTATTTTCTTTTTCATTTTAGACTATATACAAGGATATTTGAAGCAAATTCGTTACTCCTCATTCTCTTCCTGAAGACTTTTGAGCGATTCTTGTGTAATATACTTCATTCCAAGACGCGGGAGAATGAATTGAAACCGTTATCTTGATAGTGCCTTGGTGAAGATGTCAGCCAGTTGAAACTCTGTCCTCAGAAAGTAAAGTTCCACTATCCCCTTTTCAACTTGTTCCCGGATGAAGTGATGCCGAATGTCAATGTGCTTTGATCTGGAGTGCTGAACATTGTTGCAACAAAGAGCAATGGCACTTTTGTTGTCACAATACATTGGAATTTTGTTATCAATGAACCCGTAATCCGATAATTGTGATTTCATCCATAGGATTTGAGCACAACATGAAGACATTGCAATGTATTCAGCCTCTGTGGAGGATATTGATGTACACATTTGTCTCTTCGATGACCAGCTTACGAGTTTATCCCCCAGAAATTGAGCCGCCCCTGAAGTACTTCGTCGAGTGTCTTAGCATCCTGCATGGTCTGCGTCTGAATAGGCCGTGAGGGCCATAGCGGTGTCTTTAGGATACCAGAGACCCATATGGATTGTCTCTTGAAGATACCTGAAGACTCTCTTGACAGCTTCCAAATGCTTTTTGGTTGGTTTGGATTGATATCTTGCACACATGCACACTGCGAAAAGAAGATCCGGCCTACTAGCAGTGAGGTACATAAGAGAGCCAATCATGTTGCGGCACTTGGTTTGGTCGACTGGGGTCCCTTCTGAATCCTCATCGAGTTTGGATCTTTCAACCATGGGCATGTCAACTGAGTCACATGATTCAAACCCGAACTTCTTTAGAATCTCATTAGCATATTTGGATTGATTAATGAAGATGCCATTGGGATTTTGTGAAATCTGCAACCCTAGAAAGAATGACATTTGTCCCATCATTGACATTTGGAATTCAGAGTTCATCTCTTTGGCAAATCTATCACATTCATTAGGATCTGAAGAGGCAAAGATGATGTCATCCACATAGATTTGAACATGAAGTAGATGCTTTCTTGATTTTCTGGTGAACAACGTAGGATCAACAACGCCCTTGACGAACCTATTAGCGAGAAGAAATTTGGACAAAGTGTCATACCACGCTCTATGAGCCTGCTTTAGGCCATAAAGAGCCTTCTTCAAGCGATAGACGTGATTTGGAGGTTCAGGGTCCACGAATCCTTCAGGCTGGCTCACATAGACCACCTCCTTCAAGTTACCATTCAAAAATGCAGTCTTAACATCCATCTGATATACAATCATATTTTGATTAGCCGCATTAGCAAGAAAGATTCTGATAGCTTCAATTCTAGCAACTGGTGCGAAGGATTCTTCAAAGTCTATGCCTTCTTCTTGACGATATCCTTTTGCTACAAGCCGAGACTTGTTTTTGAGTACATCACCATGCTCGTCAAGTTTAACCTTGAATATCCACTTGAGAGCGATAATCATTGCACAATCAGGTGGAGGTACTAGTTCCCACACATCGAGCCGGTCAAATTCATGAATTTCTTCTTGCATTGCTGTGAACCATGAGCTTTTAGTCAATGCATCTCTGAAGTCCTTAGGTTCAACCTTCGATAGAACGGAATTGAAGAAACACCACAAGGCATCGGTGGCAAGTTGTCTACGTGTGGACACTGGTCTAGATGGGTTACCAATTATATTATCTGTTGGATGATCATTAGTCCATTTCCTGAGATGCTCGTGATGATGGGGGTAGGACGCTGATGATGCTATTTGTCGTTCTCCTGATGAAGCGGTATCGGTTGTGGGATCTGGAGGAAATATATTTACAAATGGCTCATCATGAGAGGAAGGAGACGAATTTTCTTCAGTGGAATTATCAACTACACCTCCTTGTTGTACTGAAGAAGACTGAAGGTTCGATGAAGTTTGTGAAGTGCTGACAGTTGGTGCATCTTGTCTGAGCGAAACAGACACAGAAGGGCCATTTGGGTTATGTGGAATTGGAGCCTTGACACCTTGAGGTAAAGGTGGGTTGTCGTTGCTAGGATTGAAAATGGGTGGCTCAAAATATTCATCAAACATCGGATCAAATAAACTTTTCAATTCTTCACAAGTTGGTGGTACATAAGGTGGTGCAGAAGTAGAATGTTGTACAAGTCCTGAACTGATTGGTCCAGGAGACAAAAGATTTGGTACGGGTCCAGGGCTGGTGTGTCCTGAAACCTGTTGCTCAGTCAGCTCATCAAATGTCACGTGAATTGTTTCCATAATTTGTCGGGTTCTCTTGTTGTAAATTCGGTACCCTTACGATCCGGTGCATACCTTACAAAAACTCTGATATCAGCCTTAGCCTTAAGCTTTCCCAAATCTTCACTGTCATTGGTTGGGTAACAAAGTGCACCAAAAACAAGTAGGAAGGAGAGATCTGGCTTTCTTTGATGCACTAGCTCATAAGGGGTTTTATTATGGAGGGGGTGTATCAATGATCTGTTTTGAGTGTAGCAAGCAGTTGCAATAGCTTCCGCCCAGAGAAACATTGGAGTTTTGGAAAATATCAGCATGGTTCTAGCGGCTTCAACAAGTGTACGGTTTCGTCTTTCAACGACTCCATTTTGCTGAGGTGTGCGAGGAACACTCTTTTGATGACTTATCCCAATGCTTTCATAGAACTGAGTGAGTTGTTGATTGACGAATTTAGTTCCTTTGTCTGTGCGGATGATTCTGACGATTTTGTTAAGTCTGATTTGCAGCTGCTTGATGATTTTGATTATGATTTCTGGAGTTTCAACCTTTGATCTTAAAAACTTCACCCATGTAAACCTGGAGAAATCATCTACTATAACCAGAATGGCAGAATATATCTATTTCCATTGATACTTTGAACTCTCATTGGACCACAAAGATCCATATGAAGGGTGTGAAGGACTTCTATAATGGTGTTGACAGCTTTGGGTTTGTGGGTGTATTTCTTGCTTTTTCCCAATTGACATGCAGAGCATAGATGATCTTTTTCATATTTCAACCTAGGCATGCCACGAACAAGATCTTTTCGAGTAAGTTCATTAATTGTGCCAAAGTTCAAGTGATTCAACCGGCGATGCCATAGCCATGATTTGTTCTTTGATGCCATGGATAGCAAGCAAATGGGAGAGGATCTCATCATGTCTTCGATAGAGATGGTATATAAGTTTGTGCCGCGACTGCCCTTAAGTAAGTCAACCCCATCAAGTTCTATAACGAAGAACATATGTTTTCTGAATGCTACTTCTAGGTCGGAATCACAGAATTTACCAACAGAGAAGAGGTTGTGCCCAAGACCCTCTACATAATACACTCTTGAAATAACACTGTCACCAAACACATAGTCTCCATAATCCATGATAGCCCCAAAATGATCATTCCTGAATCTAACTGTCCCGATAAATTTATTCACGAAATTTTGAGCCGCGAGCGATCCCCCGTCATATGTTTTGAGCAGCCTGAGTCCAAATACCAAAGGACGATTTGTACGACCTGCATTCGAAAACAGACCAGAATGGATAACTGAAAAACGTGGATACCCAATTGCTATTGGGTTCCGTTTGGTTAGCACACATATGATCAGAACAATCAGAATTCACTTCAGACATGGTGGATGTAGTGGAGACATCACACTTAGACTCAGTAGCCCTAGTATCAAGACAAGTAGTTTCTATGGGAAATGTTCTACCAGTCGGTTTCCATTCCTTTACAAGCTTATGTCTATGTGGAATCATTTTCGTTACAGGGCACCTACTACCTAAGGTGAATTTTCTTCCAGTAGGTCTCCATTGGTATCCTACATTGGTGAAGGTCCTTCCAGTTTCTTTCCAAACAAATTTTTCCATTTTAGCTCTTTTAGCTCTCCTAATTCTCTTAGCTCTTCTAACTCTCTTAGATCGTGCACGATTAATAGATCTCACATAAGATAAAACACAAGCATCATGATTACTAGAAATTAAGCAGTTATCTCAAGTCTTACACGTTGCAACAGAATTCAAATTAATTACAGCACGCTTAACGCCAATACTAGAATCAACACGATTCATATTACACACGCATGTGTTATTGTTCCTAGGGTGGTCTTCTACTTTCATTCCATGAGCACTCTTAGCTGGCGAAGTCATATTGTTCCTTGTATTGCCACTGGGCTTTGACCCGCTAGCATTAGAGTCACTGTTTACTCCTGTAGAAGCAATGACGGGAACATTAGTTTGTTTGACTGCTATATGTTTATTTGTTGATGATGTGCTAGGTTCAGACGTTTTCAATGGCACATTAAAGGTAACATGCTTGTTCCTACTTAATAGTGGGGGTGCATTAGGCCTATTGTGCTTGTTGTCTTCCATTGGGCACATTCCAATAGCATATTCTAGAAGTTCCTGAGATCTTTTAGAGAGAAAGCAAGAGTCTAGAATGACACTATCCTGTGGTTTCATTCTCCTATCCTCTTCTACAGTTTCACGAAGCAAGTCTAGAATATCCTTAAGATATAGCAGATACGCATAGTGAGCACATTTGTTATTCCTAAGGGGAAAAGAGATATTAATAGCCTCAACATCATGTTTTCTAACAGTAGAAGCCTTTGAAACAATCATTTCATTAGTGGTGACTGACATTTTTCTTTTCACCTTCGTCTTTAGGTTCTCAATTTCATTTAACAAAAAGTCTATTTTACCATTGGTTTTCTCACGTGTTACTTTGATTGAGTCGTATAACTCTTTGTAACGCATTTTGGTATTGGAATTTTCAGCTTGGTACCACTCTATATCACAAAGTAGTTTATTAATGGTGTCTTAATGAAGAAAATTCTGAGATTCTACCGACGAATGTTATTGGTGTCAGTTACCACATGTTTTGTTGACTTCAATTAGGCAATTTGGGCCCTGAGATTCTGAATCGTGTTAGTGTGAGTTTGAATCTTTTCATCACGTTTGGCTAATTCAAAACAAGTATCAATTTCAGGAGCATCCGAAGGTGTCTTGTTTTTTGAGTTTTTAAATCGCTCTTCTAGATTTTGATACTTTAATTGCAGGTTAAGATTATCAACTTCTAGCTTTGACAAATACCTGACCATGTTATCATGATCATCGTTTTGAATTTTTTCACACAATTTAACATTCACTACAAGAATTCTGCCAAATACCCACGAAAATCACCCACGTGTGATACTTTGCGGGTAGTTACCCATAAATTACCCACAACTTACCCGTGATTAGAGATTTTAGAGCTTCAATAAATTTACCTTCGGATTTCCCACAAATTTACCCATACATTTTCTCATGAATTTTGATGGTGTGGGTGAATTGTGGGAAAACAATCTTCTGCAAAAAATTACCCACGAATCACCCACTAACTAAGTTATTGTGAGTACTTATGTGGGTAATGTCGTGGTTGAATTTATGTTACCCACGATCATAAGCATTAGTTGTTAGGTGGGTAATATTTCGTGGGAAATTTATGGGTAAATCTTTACACACGTCTTTTACCCGCATCGTCTTCATAGGTTTATTGTTGGAATGAATATTCTATGGGAATTTTGAGGGTAAACATATACCCTATTTTTTACCCACACATATATATTTTTTCTTCTTATTTTAATGTTTTTAATTTTATTTATTATTATTTTTTTTTTATTTTTTGCAACTCATGGGTAATATTTACTTACAACTACCACTATTTTCTCCAAACATACCAAAATAATCTTAATTGAGTTTACTATATTGTCATAACTTGAATTTATTATTACAAAGTTTAAAGCAAAACACAAAAACATAAGAAGATTTTGACTAACTAGTTACTTTGATACTTAAGCTCAACTCTAGAGTAGAACGAGCTCACCTTCACTTAGCAAGTTGATTCCAGTAACTTCCCAAATCGATTTCTAGTTTTATCACTCACTAGCTAGTTTCAACTGGAGCTTAAATCGACAACTGCGTGTGACACTGTTAGCCCAAAAGTCTGTAGGTAAATTAAATTTTCTAAACTAAAGTGTTTAACCTACAAATATATGAATATTTTAAATTAAAAAGGTGA
Source organism: Artemisia annua (assembly GCA_014162995.1). Lineage (NCBI taxonomy): Eukaryota > Viridiplantae > Streptophyta > Magnoliopsida > Asterales > Asteraceae > Artemisia > Artemisia annua. The sequence continues at coordinate 84,698 of LBNU01029727.1, forward strand.
AAAAATGAAAATCGCACATTATCCAATTAGGTATGCAAGTGTTTACATAAGGTACGTATTGTGTGAGGGTAATCGACCATTTGGTTTCCCACGTTTGGTAAGTACTCCAAGTTATGACCAGAGTTAAGAGTTGGGGTAACAGTCACGAGTCGATTAGTGTGTGTAAGTTTTAGTCGAGAATAACTTGGTCCATTTTAAGGAAATGGTCTGGTATTTATAGGGATATAGATAGGCCAGGGTTTCGTGCAAACCATTGATGTGATTGGGTTTAAGAATTGTCCACGTGGTGGTCTTCCAGAGGCGTAGACAAGGATGACACGTGGCGTGTCACCCTTGGTTGTGTAAGATTCATGAAATGTCCCGTTCATGTTACTACATATCTGCGAAATGTTCGTAGCACTACCTATCCTCGAATGAGGCAGTGACACGTTGTGTGTGTTGTAATAGCCCTGGCTTAGGCTGTCAGGCAGGTCATGGCCTGAATATGTTTATCAGGTCTGATCCTATTTGTGTTTGGTTTGGGAAGGTGCTTCTTAGGAGGGTTGTAACGGGACCTAGCCTCGGTGGGCTTGTCTTGGGCATGTTCCAAGTGCATGAGTCTTAGCCCGTTGGGCTTGAGCTCACATACGCTATCAACAAGTTTATCATATAATCAAATTTTAAAATTTATTTTATCTTATATTTTGAATTTTTTTTTTCATATACCTGATTTTTTATATTATGAAAAGTTTTGATTTTTTTTATTCTAAAAAAAAGTTCATTTTTTTTAATAAATCAAGCCACGTTTTCATTTTAGAAATCATAATCCCTCCAAAACATTACCATCTTTTTTAAAGTTTCCCTCTTAGTTTTTTCCTCAAAATTCAAATCATAGAACTTCCTTCCTGATTTTTCTCATAAATTCGCATTCCCCCTAAACAAATCTAAATCCACGTTACTTTTAATTTCAACTAGAGTCCTTCAATAACATCTTTAAACTATTTTATATTCTAATGGAGAATTTTTTTTAATCTCACACACAAAAGTATGCTGCATCCATCATCGATTTGTCGGTTTTAGAATTTCATAGTGAAATTTTGCTTTTCAACATGTCAATAATTTGGTATAGATGAAGTTGTTTAATTAAGGTTTTTTTTTTTTTTTTTTTTTTTTTTTTTTTTTTTTTTTTTTTTTTTTTTTTTTTTTTTTTATTCTGTAAGTTTTTGTTTTATATGTTTTTTTGTTCGTGATATTCTAGTTGCCGACTGCGGACTCGATTTAAATGTGAAGTTTTTTGGCAACAGATTACACGTAAGTAATATGTGCTCATTATTTTTGTGCGCTTATGTGTTATGCCTCATGTAATATTTTTAGTTTCTCATTAGTTCAACCAGTAACCACAAGAAGATCGTGAGGGTTCGTGTAGCATTTTTGGTTTAAGTTTTGTGCAATAACGATCATAAAATGATAACAATTATTTATTATCATTTATATTTTGTGTTTTTGCTAATTTTTATGATGTTATTAATTCATATACTTCATGGTATTTTGTGTACCTTTTTTTCTATTGTAGGTTATTAGCTACAAGCATGGTTCTATCTTCAATTCATTATTGACTGGTACATCTGTTTGTTTAAATTTGTAAGTTTCTCAATACATATGTAATAGTTGTATACAAACAATTAGTTTCCCTATCTGTAGGCAAGTAATTAGCCTGTAGTATATATATATATGACTCATTTTTTTCGTTAACTTTATAGCTCAACAACACGATTCTGAAAAACATTCAATGCAATGGACATTTCATGAAATTGGCACACAGATAAAGCAGATTCAGTAGCAGTATAAAACAAATCCTGTGCAACACNTTTTTTTTTTTTTTTTTTTTTTTTTTTTTTTTTTTAATTTTTTTATTATTTATTATTTTTTTCAATGTGTAAGATTTGTGTTATATATGTTATTATGATCGTGATATTCTAGTTGCCGACTGCGGACTCGATTTAAATGTGAAGTGTTTTGGCAACAGATTACACGTAAGTAATATGTGCTCATTATTTTTGTGCGCTTATGTGTTATGCCTCATGTAATATTTTTAGTTTCTCATTAGTTCAACCAGTAACCACAAGAAGATCGTGAGGGTTCGTGTAGCATTTTTGGTTTAAGTTTTGTGCAATAACGATCATAAAATGATAACAATTATTTATTATCATTTATATTTTGTGTTTTTGCTAATTTTTATGATGTTATTAATTCATATACTTCATGGTATTTTGTGTACCTTTTTTTCTATTGTAGGTTATTAGCTACAAGCATGGTTCTATCTTCAATTCATTATTGACTGGTACATCTGTTTGTTTAAATTTGTAAGTTTCTCAATACATATGTAATAGTTGTATACAAACAATTAGTTTCCCTATCTGTAGGCAAGTAATTAGCCTGTAGTATATATATATATGACTCATTTTTTTCGTTAACTTTATAGCTCAACAACACGATTCTGAAAAACATTCAATGCAATGGACATTTCATGAAATTGGCACACAGATAAAGCAGATTCAGTAGCAGTATAAAACAAATCCTGTGCAACACAACTAGCAATCAAATTCTCATTCATGATATGAATGTTTTTTCTCTCAATTTCACTATGTTTAAGATCTAATGCCAGTTGTTTACCCTCGTTTTCCACACACTTAAACACATCTTTCATATCACCCACTTCTTTGTTTAAGGTTTCCTTAAGACCCTCGAAATGTTCTTTTACAAGCTTAAAAAATGGCATGACTTCAGTTTGATAGCATCGTTTAGTTTGTTCAAAACCCCGTTCCCCTTCCGTAATACCAGTTGGTGTAATTCTCTTTTTACATGTATTATCAAAATCTTTGAATAATTGACCAAGCACATAAAGAGCAATTAAAATATTATTTTGCGTGGGAAGAGTAAATGGAACAAGATGAATGGGTGTGTTATTAGGGTATATTGTTGGGTCAGCAATCCTAAACATGGTATGGGTGTTGCCCACAATCCTTTCGGCTTGCATTTTTTCCAGATCATGGTTCCAGAACACATGCTCGGGAGCTAATCTCTTTTGAGGGACAAAGATTGCAATTTTGTTATCTTCAGAGTAATCATACTTGTATAGAATCTTATTTCTAATGCACATGGGATCCTTTAACTTTTCAGCCAACTTAAGTCTAGTTTCTTCTTCAATTTCATTTGACTCATCAAACGATGTCACATCAGGGGGGCATGACCAGGCTCAAGCAAAACACACGCATCATACAGTGCAGGTTGGGCATTCTTAACATTCCTAAGGAAATTAGATTTGGGCTTGCCTACATCCTTATCACTATGTTCATCGCATAATGTTTTATGACTGTGGATCATCTGAGCAGTTTGAATGGTTTGTCCTTGCGTGTACAACTTATTTTCAAGTTTATTTTTTAACGTTTTAAGTTTGGAAAAATCATCTAAGAGCTTAGTTTCCTTTTCTTGGAAATCACTTTTCAAAACTTTTACACATTCTTGGATTTCTTGTTTTTGTTTAACCGATTGATCCAGTTGTCTTTTCAGTGATTCCAATTCCCTTTTAATGTTTCTTCCTTATTATTACGTTCAGATATAAGTACACGCAATTGCAAATCCATTTTCTGCTCACGATCAGTTAATTCAAATTTAGCACGTTGTTCATAAATGGAAACCTGATCCTTAAGCATATTAATTCTAGAAACCAATATATCATTAGGGACATGCTCTAAGGGCTCATACATGTCACAGTCATTAGTAATACCGAGAGGTGCACTACTTGATACAACCGACGACCCATTGTTACTCACATATTGTTCATATGGAATTATATTACTATTTCCCATATTAACGGTATTAGTACCAACGGTATTAGGCAGTTGTATTTCGTGGTAGACCTCTTGATCATCACACATATTATGCTTGTGAGGCGATGTGGGTACCTCAGAGATGATAGGTGCAGTGGAGGAGCTGGATGGTTGTCCTGATGAAGCTGCAACAGATAGATTTGCCATGAAGATGGTTTGTGCAGTAGGCTCATCATCAACATCTGAGTCGAAAGCATCACAATCATCGGCTTGGAATATGTTGGGATCATTAAGGGCCAAGTCTTGCACAGACTGATTATCAACATCAGCATCAAATGTGTTCCCATCATTTCCAGCCTGAAACAGTAACTCCCCCTCATCCAATGCGCCCCATTCTCTTGAGCTTGCATCAACAGCATCTTGTCCCTGAAGTACTCGGAGTTTTAGGGACGCTTTGGTTGATTGCAATTCCTAGCAATGTGTCCCAATCCTCCACAGTTATAGCACTTGGGTTGCCTTGCTTGCCCCTGAAGTGCATTCCCAACTCTGTTTTGCACATTTCCATGAATACCATTCCTTTGATTCACATTTTGTCTTCCTTGAACATTTTGAACCACAACCCTTCCATCTTCCACTATGGCTTGATTACGTGGATTTGAGGAAGTTCGAAGTTGGTTGTTGGTTTGTGATGAGGCGAAAAGTGTACCGCTTTTCGGGGGTCATTTAAGCCCTAAATCGTATTTATTTGATCAAATATCGCCCTAAATCGTTCCTTTTGGCATTTTAGGTACTTTGGAGAGAAATTATGGAAAAGGAAACATTTTGGACGTTTTTGGAGCATAAAAGTGAAGAATTCGACAAAGTGCCAAATTCTGCTGGAAATTTACATGTGACGGGGTAAAGACAATGTGTGACGCCGTCAGACCCTGACGAGCCAGAATGTTTTTTGGAGGTTTAAAGAGGGACGACGTCAAGAAGGCCATCAAGAAACCCTAATCACGGCGAGGTGACGGCGTCAAGGCTATAAAGTGACACCGTCAAGTCCGTTTTTCTATATATATTCGCGTAATTTTTAGTCATTAGTGTGGAACTTTTAAGGGATAAACCCTAGACGATTTTAGCAGCCTTTTTCAAGGTTTTTCACCTTGAGATCTTCCATGTTACATTGAAGATAAGTAATCAATTAATCATTCAATATGTCTATGTGTTGTTTGATTCTATCTTATTCTTGTCTTTTGTTTAACATGCTAGGCTAGGTTTTCTTTGTGTTTGCTTAGATCTAATGAAACCTAACTATTGATTATTGATTGAATGGTGTGTTATTAATTGTATTGGATGGGTGATTATCGATGTTAGGCTTAAGAAAACTGGCAGACTTCCGGTTGGTAACATGCTTGAACGTCTTAAGAAACATGAACCAAGGTGTACTAAGGTTATTTGATTGTATTTAATGCATGAGCGAATTCTAGTGATCCCATGTTAGGAGCTTCTTAGCCGGCTCGACATAGGAGTGAAGTAGGAGCTCATAGAGTTAGGGGAAGTCCGTACACACCCCTACGAATGGTATTAAGGAATACAATCCGTCATCCACGCAATTAATACACACTAATCAATCGGTAAAAGATAGTTAGGGAGTAAGGAAATCTAAGTAAACACACTTCTCTCCATATAGTTTTCACAAACATTTACTTTCTTGTTATTTTATTTTATTTGCATTAGTAGTTATTTGGGTTAGTTGACTAGCAACTAATTCCGCCCACTCCTTCAAACCCGAGATTTTTACTTGCTTTCATTAAAATAATAAAATACAAAAAGAATCTTCCCTCACCCTTAGACCTATTAGAGTAGCTTTTCAATCCTAACGACACTATTTCCCTAGAGAATGATCAATCCCCCGGTACTTGCCACTTCACTATACTACATCGGTCAAGTACACTGCCTGGTGGGGATTGCAAGCTTCTCAAGATCCCTTGAGAAGTAAAACCTTTTTGCGAGGGGTGCAATCCAACCGCATCAAAGTTTTTGGCGCCGCTGCCGGGGAATAGTTATTGTTTATTTTATTAGGTGTACTCACTAGATTCCTTTCTAGTGAGATTTTTATTTTTATTTTTTTTCTAGGTTTTCTTTAGTCTATCTTTTTCTTTGTGCTTTTGTTCGTATAAGATTTTTCATTGACTATTTAGTTCGCCATTATGGAAAACGCGAATCCACCCCTTACACCAGACGAAGTGACTTTGTTATGTAGCCAAATTGAGGATTAGATAAGTGACCTTAGAGCTTGACTATGCCCTTAACAACCTAGCAACCGCCATTTACTCGGACAATTACTTAGAACATAATAATCTTACGGTTGAGGAATTGGTTGAGAAACTATATGAAGAGGAGGTAGATCCTAGATTGGATGATTATTTCAATTTATACCCCACTAAGGAGGAGATTGCTTACTATAACAACCTAATTGATAACCCTCGACCACCTTTTGTTAGAATTGACCCAAAGATTAAGAGGGGTGATCCCGGGAATGTGAAGATACCATGTATGATTGGGTACCAATATATTGAGCATGCTTACGTTGACTGTGAATCCCCAATCAACGTGATGTCCTCAAGCGTTTATAGCCACATCATGAACACACCACTTGAGCCTAGGAAAGACCCCAAGTATCCCGGCGGAGTTTGTAACTTCGTTGGAAGGATTAAAGGTATTCATGTCCTTGTTGGAAGTTGATGCGTGGTTTTGCGACCTTACAACAGGTTTTACCTCTTAAGGGATCTCAAGAGGCTTACAACCCCACCAGGCAGTGTACCTGACCGATGTAGTATAGTGAAATGGTAAGTACGGGGGATTGATCGTTCAACTCAAAGAATAGTGTTCGTTAGGATTGAAATTTATCTACTAGGTCTAGAGATGAGGGATGATTCTTTTTGTATTTTTGTTGTTTTATGGAAAGCAAGTAAAAGTTCGGGTATTGGAAGAGTGGGCGGAATTAGTTGCTAGTCAACTAACCCAAGAGCTACTACTTGAACTAATGTGTAGGAAACTAAACTACGGTTCTACAAGGGAAGTGAAGCATGTCTACCTATGATGTATTACTCCTTGCTAGCTATCAAATTCTACCTATTGACTGTAAACCTTGTTTTAATTGACTGGTGTATTCCTAATAACTCATGGAGTGGCTGATGAGACGAAAAATGTTACGTTTTTAGGGGTCGGTTTGAGTCCTAAGTCGTATGTTTTTGGTTTAGATTTCACCCAAAGTCGTTTCTTTTCTCATCTTAGGTACTTTTGAAGGGAAAATCGCAAAAGAAGCATTTTCGGGCGTTTTCGGAGTGAAAAAGTGCGGAAAACAACAAAATCTCAAAAGACCCTAAAGATCACAGAAGGTGACGCCGTCACACTCTACTAAGTGACGCCGTCAGGAACAAGTGAAGTCCAGAAGTGGAAAAAAGACTCGTGACGGGCCAGAGAGTTTGTAGTGCAATTTGGTGACGCCGTCAACTAAGGCCGTCAGATCTGGAACAAGGAAACATGACCACGTCAAGGAAGGCCGTCAGGAAACCCTAATCGCCGAGTTGACGACGTCACCTATTGGGCTGACGCCGTCAGCCCGCGTTTTCTATATATATAGAACGTTTTTTTCTTATTTAAGACAAACTTTAGTCGAATTTTGGAGTGGAGAACTTTAGGGTTAAACCCTAGTACGTGTATTACAGACCTTAGAGGGTATCCTAACCCCTCTAACTTGCATGTTTAATCCAAGATAAGTCTTTATTCATACAATATGTCTATGTGTTGTGTGATATATGCTTGTGCTTGTCTTTCTTTCAACATGCTAGGCTAATTTACTTTGTGTTTGCTTAGATCTAATGAAACCTAACTATTGATTATCATGTGATGTGTATGTTGTGATTGTGTTTGGGTGAATGTTTCATCTACGTTAGACTAGAGAAAACTGGCTAACCTCCTATACGGTAACAAGCTTGAACGTCTTTAGAAACGTGAATCGTATGTGCGTTATCGATTTTAAGGTAGTATTTCATGCATAGGTTGCTATCGGTGAGCTCATGATAGGATGCTTGACGTATCGTCATAGAGTGAGGTAGGAACTTATAGAGTTAGGGAATTGAACGCACTCCCTACGACTTGTTAGGAATACACCCGTCATCCACGCAAACTCAACATACTAATTACATGGTAAAAGATAGTTAGGGAGTAATGAAATCTAAGTAAACACTATTCTCCACCACTGATTTTCTCTAAAACAAAAAAATACAAAAATATAAGTAGCTTAGAAGTAGATAACTTGGGTTAGTTGACTAGCAACTAATTCCGCCCTATCCTCCAAAACCAGAGATTTTACTGCTTTCATAAAATATAAAAATACAAAAAGAATCTTCCTCCACCCTTAGACCTAGATTAGAGTAGCCTTTAGCCTAACGAACACTATTCCCTGCGAGAGAACGATCAATCCCCCGGTACTTGCCACTACACTATACTACATCGGTCAGGTACACTGCCTGGTGGGGATTGCAAGCTTCTCGAGATCCCTCGAGAGGTAAAACGTAGTGCGTGTTGCAATCCACGCGCATCAAGTTTTTGGCGCCGCTGCCGGGGAATAGTTATTGTTTAGGTTAATTTTTATTCTTAATTAGGTCTACTCACTAGACTCCTTTCTAGTGAGATTTTGTTTTATTTTTCTAGGATCCCTTTAGTCTATCTTTTTCTTTGTGCCTTTGTTCGTAACCATTACCATCCGCCATCATGGAAGGTGGTAATATCCTTGATCCCAACAACCCAATTCAACTAAACCCACCTCCTAGAGCCCGCACCTTAGGAGAGTACTCCCGACCTAGCCACCAAGGCTATCGAAACACCATTGAGCTCAACCAAGGAGCCAATGTGACACCCTTGAGATCCGACACCATCCGGTTGGTGCAAAGCGGATGCGCATTCCATGGGCTTCGTTCCGAAGACCCAAATCAACACCTTAAGGATTTCCTCAAAATCGTAGATTCCATAGACCTTAGTGTTGACACCCGAGAGACCACCCGACTACGCCTATTCCAATTCTCTCTACGTGACCAAGCTAGTCAATGGCTTGAGCGCTTACCCGCAGGATCCATCACCACTTGGGACGACCTAACCACTCTCTTCCTTGCCCAATTTTTCCCACCGGGGAGAACTAGCAAACTTAGGAGCGACATCTTGATGTTCCAACAACATCAAGGCGAAACTCTCTATGAGGCATGGAGCCGATTCAAAGACCTACTTCACAAAGTCCCTCATCATGGCATAGAACTTTGGCTCCAAGTCCAAATATTCTATGACCACGTCAACCCCTCCACAAAGCGAACCATTGACCAAGCGGCCGGTGGTAAGCTACGTGATAAAAGTGCGGAGGAATCATGGGAACTCATAGACGAGCTTGCTCTCTTTGACAACGAAAGTTGGAACGATCCCCGTGATTTGAACAAAACGGTCAAGGCAATATCCTTGCCTTCGAATAACTCAAGCACTTCCGACCGTAGGATCATGGAACTTGAAGACCAAGTCAAGTATCTAATGAAATCCTACGAAGCTCCTAAACCTTCAAGCCAAGTGAACAAAATCACTTCTTCTTGTGAATTGTGTAGAGGTCCCCACGACACTCGCGATTGCAAGGAACTCCCCGAACAAGCTTTTGCGGACTACGCATCCTCGCGTACCGACGGAGCGGGAGATAAGTGGTACACTTTCAAGCCCGAGCAAAACACATACGGTGATTCGTACAACCCCTCTTGGAGGAATCACCCGAACTTTAGGTGGAAACAACCTCAAGGCAACCCTTCCAACCCACCTAACCGTTTCCAACCAAGCGGTGCACCCTCAAACCGCAACTCCAACAACAATCCTTCCAACGATTTCGAAGGATTAATGTCTAGCTTTATGGCATCTCAAGAAGCTCGATTGTCTAGGTTTGAAGCCGATTTCAAACAACAACAAAGCGAGATGACCAATAAACTCGACAACTTGTTGAAAGCTTTCACCAACCAAGTGTTGACACCCTCGAATAAGGACACTAGGAGCACAACTAGCGGATCTCCCACTAAGGACCCATCATCATCCAAGAATGTCCACTTTGTCAACGTTGTCACTATTAAGCCAATTACTAGGGAAGAGGATGATGAAAATAAGGACGATAGTGACCCTAAGGTTGAGACCGTAGAATCCGAGGTGATTGAGAATAAGGAGGTAGATGACGTAGAGAGTGAAGTCGAATACTTCAATAGGTGGCCCACCAATGAAGAAAAGGAATATCATAAGGACTTGTTTGATAGCCCCGAGACACCACACTTCCTAGGTAATCCAATCATCAAAGCAGGTGACCCATCTAACCTCAACATACCATGCAACATAGGGCATCTTCATGCATGGAAAGCTTACATAGACCTTAAGTCCCCCATCAACATCATGAGTAGAGCCTACTACAACTTGATAAAAAGAGACCCACTAGGATTTAGGATGTTGCCAAATACCCGATATATAAGCAATTTTGTGGGTAGGGTCAAGGGACTTCATGTATTCGTAGGCAACTTCACCTATGTCACCGATTTTGTGATAGTTGAGGATATTCGACCGGTAATTGATGATTGCCTAACTCAAGTAGTGTTTGGGAGACCATTTGTTGAGGCCTCTAAGATGAGTTATGACCCATCCCTAGGGATAGTTAAATTCAAGGAAGGGACCGAGGAAATAGCTTACCAAATGCCATATAAGATAGAGCAATACCGGCTTTTATCGGACCTTGAGAAAGAACATAAGCAAGCGGTCTACTATAGGAATGAAGAGGATAAGCGTAGAGGAGTAGACTACGTCATGAGAAAAATAATAGGATTCTATAAAGAGTGTCTAGAGTTAGGTCCGGAGTACACAACCGGACAAGAAGTCACGTAACGAGGCAAGGCCTCGAGTCTAGCTACAAGACTCATTAATAAAGAAAAGCGCTTCTTGGGAGGCAACCCATGTTTTGTGTGTCTTTGTGTGTATTTGCTTCCGTATGTAAATTATATTTCTTGCTATTGATTCATGCTTCAAACTAAATTGTGAAAATGCTTTATTTTGTTTTTAACTTCGTCTTAATCACATATAAAGGTAATTTGCAAAAGCTAAGTGTAAGAGACATCCAAATCGGTTAATATAGAACGAATGAACATGAATCATAACAATGAAATTAGTTTACATATTCGTAATTGTTAGAGTCAAATGCTTGTATCGAGTCATAATGATTTTTTCTGCAGAATTCCCAGGAATTGAGACAAAGGTTTTCCAAGAAATTTTCCGGAAACTCAACTTAAACTTTCTGTCAGAACACTCTGACGGCGTCAGGAGTTAATACCTGATGACGTCAGGTGCAAAAATCTGGAATTTATTTGTTGATTAAAGTTTACTAACGGAACTTGTATGTTTGTTAAAATCTCTCTTATGAATTCTAGGAAATCTGTAGAAAAATCATTCCACAAGCATTATATCTTACTTGCTTTCTAGGTATACGTCTATATATATGTGAATAATGCCGCCGATTTTACGCACGGTTTCTTGTAGTGTTTCCATGCTAACAGGTTATTTAGGACAAGAAGATGATGCATATACTGGAAGGGAAGCTTTGATAGTTCGTCTTCTTGGAGGAGGATCTAACCGTGTCACTTCACTTGCATAAAGAACGAATCAGGGGAGTATCCGATTTCATTCTTCTAACCTTTTATCTTTTCCATTCCTTATTTTCGAACATTGGGGACAATGTTCAACTTAAGTGTAAGGGGGGTAAATAAGGGTAGATTAATGAAACCTCATCAATATTTCTTGATTTTTGCTTGTTTGATAGTAATTGTGTAATAAAACTGAGAGAAACACCTGTTAGAGTAATTTTAGAGCAAATTTAAAATTTTTTACATTAATTAGGAGGGAAACTTTAGTCCTAATAAGCGTCTCATGGATAGGAGAATTTATGACTAGCACAAAAAACCGTACCACCAAAAATTTTCCACCCAAATATATGAGGTTCACCCCTAGAATTGGTAGGAAGAGAAGCACTCAACTTTAGTGCCCATGTGTGTACCGGTAATACTTAGATTCTAGAACTTGCGTTAGTGACCATTCCGAGTCCACGAGTGAGACTACATTCGTGTAGTTAGGATTGAACTACATGATAAGAGGCATTAGGATAACCCTTGTTTTAAACCTGTATTATAATTACATTGGCT
>LBNU01029728.1:2819-30071 GCA_014162995.1 Artemisia annua
GGATGAAGATGGAAAACCAGTGGATGTCAAGCTTTACAGATCTATGATTGGTTGTCTTATGTACTTAACTGCATCAAGGCCTGATATTATGTTTGCTGTCTGTCTCTGTGCAAGATATCAAGTCTCACCCAAGGTCTCTCATATGAATGCAGTACAGAGAATTTTTGGTTATCTCAAGCATCAACCTAAGTTAGGATTGTGGTATCCTAAGGAATCACCTTTTCACTTGGAAGCTTTTTCAGATAGTGATTATGCAGGGGATAATTATGATAGAAGATCAACCACTGGATGATGCCAATATCTTGGAAGAAGATTAGTTTCATGGGAGTGTAAGAAATAAACAATTGCAGCCACATCATCTACTGAAGCAGAATATGTTGTAGCTGCAAGTTGTTGTGGACAAGTATTGTGGATGCAAAATCAACTCTTGGACTATGTATTCAATTTCAAGAATACTCCTATCAATATTGATAATGAGAGTACTATTTGTATTGTGAAGAATCCAGTTTATCATTCCAAGACCAAGCACATTCAGATTAGGCATCACTTTATTCGAGATTGTTATGAGCATAGACTCATTAATGTTGTCAAGGTGCACACAGATGATAATGTAGCAGATTTACTCACAAAAGGCTTTGATGTTTCAAGATTCAAGCATTTGGTGGTAAGTATTGGTATGATAAATTATTAAGCTACTTTTGAGGGGAGGCATTAGTAGTTAGTCATTATTTGAGGGGAGGCTACATATATCATTCAACAAAAAAGATATTTTATTCATTATCATTCAAAGTGATTACATTCATCATTCAAGAACCACAGACACAAAACAGACTGAGATACATCATCAAAACAACCTACATCAACCCTACCCAACCTACACCCTACATAACCTACTCTATAGGCCTTTTTCCTTTACCCTGATAAGTGTGCTTTCCCTTCTGAGCATTCTTTCTCTTGTCATCAAAAGATGATTGCTTTCTTGTGCAAGCTAGGAAGAGCACTTGCTTTGAAGGTCTCTCTGGTCTTGCAGGCTTCTTTTCAACAGGCCCCTTTATGTTCTTTAAAGCAGCCTCTAGAGCCTGGGTCAAGGCTTGTGGCAATTCTTTGGATAGTGATGTAGCTGGAGCAGAAGTTGAAACCTTTTTGTTAGGTTTTAGGATGGTTAAGCTTGATGCAATAGGAGGAAAGTAACCACTCCATCCTGGATAAGAATCAGAATCAGAATCCGAGAAGTAATTGATTTCTGAATCACTGGAGTCATCGGATGAGATGTATATCACAGGAAAGTTGCTCATGATGAAGTTAGGGTTTTTGTGATGAAGATAAGTTTTTGATGAAGAAAAGTGTTAATGAAAGCTCTTTTTATAGGCAAGATAGTCTCATGGGTTATTAATGATGATCATTCAATTATACTTGCCTTGGTAGTTTTGGGGAGTAAATATGGAAAGTATTAAATGTATCGGGTTGACTTTAAGAAGATATTTTGGTCAAAGAGTCAATATTAATAGATATTTTAACCGACCAGTACTTTGCCAAAGTACTGCTGAAAGTACTGCTCTCTGTTATATGGAAAGTACTGCTCTGAAGGGTACTGCTGACGTGGAAATGTATTGTTCTAACGGTCAAAAATACGGGGTAATGGTAGAAAGTTTGTTATGGAAGGATATATGCCAAAATAACGGTATACGCATTTAATGGGTTTTGATTTTCTATATCTTATCCATATTTAACTAACCCTACCATTTTTTTTACTCTCACTTTTCCACTTCACATTCATCTTTACGCCATCAATTTCATTAACCCTTTCCAATCATTCATACAAATTCATAAATGGCTCGTTCCACTTGCAGTAAACATAATATGATTGCTAATTTGGATAAGACCGAATTGAATCTTGATTTTCATGCTGTGATTGATTTCCTAACTGGGTCTTCAACCAATTACTCTTTATTTGTCAATCCGGATATCATTGGGCCATGCATTCAAGAATTTTGGGCTACTGCTGCATCGGGTTGGGAAGAACCAGATCTCTCTTTCATTACGGCTAAAGTTGTTGGGCGTAATATTAGGATCACAGAAGCTAGTATTCGCACAGACCTTATGTTTCATGATGAAGAAGGTAGTGTTAGGTTTGACAAACAAGTACTTTGGGACACACTTAGAGATATTGGGTATGAGGGTTCACTTACTAAGCTTACATTTGAGAAACCCTTATTCAGTCCACACTGGAAGTACCTGATTCATGTCCTACTCCATTGCCTCAGTAACAAAAGTACTGCTTGGAATGAATTTAGTCAAACCATAGCCTCTGCCTTAGTGGGATTAGCTACCAATCAGCCTTTCAACTTCTCCTTCATGATTCTTGATGGTATGCACAAACACATCAAGAATGGTTCACCATTTTTGATGTATCCCAGGTTCATTCAACTCTTTTTGAACAAACAGCTTGAAGGTGTTCCCAAACCTCAAGACTTCTTGCCAGCCATTGTTCTTCCTAATAAGGTGTTCACTTTTATGGCTATCAAGAGTGCTAAGTTCTCTGGAAGGAATACACCTCTCACTGCACATATTTTGGAAATGGCACAAGCTGTTAGAGATGTTGCTCAAGAGGAATCAGACCCTGCTTCTGAGCATTCAGACTCTGCTCCGACTCCATCCCAAGCTCAAGATGTTTTACAACATTCAGAGCAGTCACACTCAGAGGGAGGAGATGCTTCTCAACATATTGTTTCCAAAGAAAGGACTGATCTCTGCAAGGTACTGCTAGTCCTGTTTCATATGATGCTGAGAATCAACCACCCACTCCCAATGATTATACTTCCACAGATGGTTCTCAAACATCTGGAGGAGATGAGGGGGTGATGGCTGATGAGGAGGCACCTGCTCAAGAATGAGTTCTGAATACTTATGCTTTGACAAGGGAACTAAGGAGACTGAAGCAAGCTTATGAAGATCAAGCTGCACTACTTTTGAAGTTGAGCAACAAGTTCAAAAGATTGAAGAGGTTTGTTTGGCCACTTGTTAAACATCACAGGATATGGGTCAAGTCCCAAAAGAAAAGTGGTTACAAACCTAAGTCCAAGAAAAGGAAGCTGAAGAAACATTCTTCATTCCCATTGGGGAGGAATTTGCAGAATAAGAATGTGAATGAAGATGCTGGTTTGGATAAGAATGAAGATGCTGATCTTAATGATGATATTCAAATAACATCACTTGAAGAAATAACACCACTTGAAGAAAATATTCTTCATCAAGATACTGCTGAGAGAAAGATTGATGAGACTGAGAAAATGGATGTTCAAGATGCTGAAGTTCAAGTCAGAAGTGGTGATGATAAAGAAGAATTGGATGTGGAAGATACTGGTGTTGAAAATGCTCAAGGTAATGCTCATCAAGATACTGCTCATCAAGGTACCGAGAGACAGTTTTTAATCACGCCAAGGAATTTGGATTTTGAAGAAGATGTGGGTCCATCCAATCCAGTTCAGGAAGAAGAGGTTAGAAAATCTACCAATAGTGATGATGAAACTATTGCTGAGATTATGATGAGTATATCCAGACCTAGAGGTATTGTTATTCCTGGAGTTGAACATACACAAGATGTACAACCTTCTTCTCAACCTACTCAAGAGCTAGATCCTAAGGATAAAGGGAAAGGAATCCTAGTAGAGTCAGACAAAAAGAAGAAGAAGAAGAAGGAGTTTACTTTAGCACAGATAAGGGCTTTTCAAGAAGCTCAAGGTGAAGAAGCTGCCAGAAAGCTACAAGCTGAATTAGATGCTGAAGATGAAATTTCAATTAAGCCAATTGTTCAACCAAGAAGACAAATGACAAAAGCTCAATAAAGAAATTTTTACATGAGTTATTTGAAAAGTCGTGGATACAAAGGTCTGCAGAGGTTAAAGTATCAAGAGATGAAAGATCTATATAATGCTGTCAGAGAAGCTTATATAAGGCAAGTTGATGGTATTATTGGTTTTGATACTAAGGAAGGAAAACAGATGATGGATAAAGTTAAAACAAGAAGCTCAAAGAGAAAAGGAACTACAACTCAAGAAATGTCATCAAAGAAGCTCAAGACCACAATTGAATTAAGAGTGGATGAGCTGAGGAATTATCTAAGGGTTGTTGATTTTGATTATCCCAAGGCAAAAGAAGCTGCTGAGACAAAATCTAAGATATCTGCATTGGAGGTTGTAGAATCAAAAGAAGATGGAGATTATTTTGTTTACCACAGAGAAGATGAAAGCTTTAGAGCATTTAATTTGCTGTGGGACATATTGTATCTTATTGACAGAGAAGATTTACTCCATTTATACCAGCAGATACAAGCTTATTTTGAAAATATTCCATTGAAAGGAATAGGGTTAGTCTTGTTGGGTGATCTTACAACTCTTTGGGATACTGAAGCAACAAGTGCAGATGATATTTGGAAGAATCAAGAAGATTGGGAGATTCAAAGTTGGAGATACTTTGATTCAGCTGGAGTACATGTATTAGAGCTAGAAGATGGAACCATGATTCATATGCTAGCAGAAAGGAGATATCCTCTTACAAGAGATCTTATGATTAGAATGCTAGAACATGGTATGGAGGTAGAACAAGAGAATGATACAGCTCTAATGGTGATTGAATTGTTCATCAAGTGGACAATTTCAGCAGAGGATGATGCATAAATACTGGTATGGTTTTATTATGTATATTTTTTGAATAAACAAAGTACTTTATTCAAAGTACTGTTATACAAACAGTACTTTATCAAAGTACTGCTTGAAGTTTTAAACCAGTAAAGTTCTTTATAAAGATAGCAATTTTTGTAAGTATGCAAAATACTTTTTGAAGCACAGAATAAAACAGCAACAAAATGTTTTTGGGTTACACATGGTGTTAGTACTTGTACTACACAACAAATGGTATTCAACTCACCATGTTTAACAGACAAGAAAGAGTTTGACTCATCATGAGGGTACGACTCTGATGTGATTATCAAATCCGTTTTTAGTTGACAATTTACTAAAAATTGTATGGTTTTCAACTCACCATATCTGTAATAGTGAAGAGTTGGCTAGCCCACAAGATAATGGCTTGTGGTAAAGGCTGTGGAAAATCCATTTATGTGGTAATTAGTTCACCATGGTAGTGATTATACTAAAAGAACTAGCTAGTCCAAAAGCAAACGGCTCTTGGTAAAGAATACTCAAATCCGTTGATAGCTGATGATTTGCTAAAAATCATATGGTTATCAATGTACCATGGTTTACTAACCTAAACATTGGCTACTCCAGAGTTAATGGCTTTGGTAAAGAGACATCAAAATCCATTATTTTTCAATGATTCACCTCTCACAGGAGTTAACACACCTGGAAGTGATGAGAATAGTATGAAACTTAAAAGATTTGATGTACCTTATGTGAATATGTTGCTGAGTAGCTGTAAAGATTGTTGCTGATAAAGATTGCTGATGAAGAGTACTTTGATGGTGACTATATGATTAAAGTAAAGAAAGATACAATCATTCCTTGAAGTTAAAGATGATATGGCTTAAGGGGAAGACAAAGTAACTTGAAATCAAGCAAGTAGAATTCAAGTTAGGGGAGGATTGTTGGGTTATAAAGACAAAGTACTGCTGGAAGATCAAAGTACTGCTTCTCATAAAAGTCAAAGTGCTACTGAAGAAAGTCAACGTACTGCTTATTAAAGTACTGCCATGCTACAAGGACTATAATGTAAAACGTTTAAGGATTATTATGTAATCTAGAATGTTCTTTAGATTAGAGTTAGTTTACTTGTCGTTCAAGTATTGTAAATCGACTAGGGTTTTCCTTATGCCTATAAAAGGATCCCTAGGTTGTCATTAGAGAATACGGATATAAGAATACGATATTAGAGATATTTAGGGTTGTTAGTGAATCTGTGTACGTAAGCAGGTTCAAAGTTTTAATATAATCAAAGTTCTTTGATAATTCTTCTTAGCTTTGTTAAAGTAGATTCCGCATACTTAACAGAGTTATTCATTGTTTCATTGTTAGTAGTTTAGGAAACCGAGATTTTACTGCTTTCATAAAAATATAAAAATACAAAAATAATCATCCTCCACCCTTAGACCTTAATTAGAGTAGTCTTTAACCTAACGAACACTATTCCCTGTGAGAGAACGATCAATCCCCCGGTACTTGCCACTACACTATACTACATCGGTCAGGTACACTGCCTGGTGGGGATTGTAAGCCTCTTGAGATCCCTTAAGAGGTAAAACGTAGTGCGTGTTGCAATCCCACGCGCATCAGGTACTGAATACCAACTGGCAGATTTGTTCACAAAACCTTTAGCTCCCTCAAGGTTCGCTGAACTGGTCCACCGGATTGGTATGCGGTGTTTGACTCCAGATGATCTAAAATCTTTTCTTGAAAACAATTAACCGAATCAAATACCAAAAAAAAAATTTGTATATATTTAACAAAAAAAATTACAAAATCAAAAAATCTTCAAAAATACCAAAAAGATGTTACATTTTTATTTACTTATTTTTATTTTATTTCGGTTTTAAAATGCATGTACACTATCAACACTTCGGTTTATCAAAAAGTTATTGATTTTCATACCAAGTGTTGAGGGGGAGAAAATGTTCTTCAAAATTCAAAAATCTTATGCAAACATGTGTACCTGCATATTTCAAAATGTTACGATGTTATCTTATTATAATGGTGGAACGTCACAGGTTATCCCTCGTATCATTTTTTCATTGTTCTTATTTATTTTTAGCCTAGTATGTCTTTACCATTAACGGTCGTTGCATTAAACCGTTAAATGTTAAATTAAATGTTATATAATCATGTCCCTAACACCTAATCATAACATCTAACACGTTTGGATAGATTTCAAAATCTAGGGTTTTCGTATGAATTGGGTTTTTGTGTTTGGGTGTTGTTTTTCTTGAATGTTCATGTTGGGATATGTTTGTTTGTGTGCTTGCAACATACTTGTGCTACTTAATTGCTCTAATCATATCGAATGCAAGTTCTAGATAATTAGGGTTTATGTTCGAATTGGGTTTTTTCATTGTGATGTTCTGGAGTATAGTTAAACTGTTATAACGTGTTCCTATACGTGTTAATTAATGTATTTCATTGATTTTACACCATGATTATTCGTTAAATAAGATCAGATAACTTAGGGTTCTAGAAAGTTTTCGAAATCTTTTGTGATGGCCTCAATAAGTTTCTAGCTGTTGTTATCATGCTCTAATCACCAGGTCTCATTCAAGGATTCAACAATTTCACTGAATACGTATGTCTACAAAGAATTCAAAAATTCTTGTATAAGAATTTTTCGAGAAAAAATTTCGAGATCTTTTCTCAATAAATTTATCGAGATCTTTCGAAAATTTTTTGAAATCTTTCCTTAACTGTTGTTATCGAGAAATTTGTGAAAATTTTCGAGATCTCTCAATAAAATTATCAAGATTTTAAGGTTTTCGAAATCCTTAATTATCGAGATCTTTTCAAAAGTTTCGGGAAAATTTTCAGACCATGTTATCGAGAAACTTAGCTAAAGGATTATCGAGAATTTTTGTTCATTAAATTTTTCGAGATCTTTCTTATGGAAATTATTGAGATCTTTCCTGCACAAAATTTTCGAGATCTTCATTAGTGATAGTTTTAGAGAACATTGTTTGTAATATCTTCGAGATCATGTTTAACATAATTTTTGAGAATTCAAATGAATGTAACTTTTCGAAAACATGAATATTGAATGAATCCTCATGAATATGTGTAATGTAATAAGGTTTATTAACTTGTGAATGTGTTGTATTATTGGACATGTTACCATTAGATGTTTGTACTTTGAATGTTTAATTGCTAAGTCTTATGAGATACATGTCAACCGATAATACCATCACTAATCACATATTAATTAACTGGGCCAACTTTTATGTCTTTGAATTTCAAACATGGACTTGGACTAATGACTAACAAATCTGGATGTTTGATTTCATGACATGACACTTACAGAACACAATGGCTCAACACAATGAATCTGTCCCAGAACAAACTCTACCACTACTCGCACTTGATGAAATTGTCCCAGCAGACTACAACGTTATCATTGACCAAAACAATCCACGCATTGACTTCAACAAACTCAGTATTCCTGAAGATGCATGCAAGATTGTCAAGGACATACTGCTAGCTCATCCATGCAAACCTATGCTCACTAAGTCTACATCAGTACCAATCTTCTACATTCATCAGTTCTGGTACACTGCTCGGGCTAACTAGGACGATATTTCATTCACTGTCACGCTGGATCGTCAAGAATACACAGTAGATCTTGATGTTCTTCGAACCGTTCTTATGTTACCGACACCCAATGAGTTTCATCCTATGTTGACCGAACTTGAAATCCTGGATTACTTCATTGATCTAGGATACGATGTTCCAGATAATCAATCACTCACCAGACTATCAAAGTTCAACGTCAAATATCTGCCACAACCATGGAGAACATTCTACATGTTGATAGTCAGATCTATTGCTGGAAGAAGGAGTGGTCACGAGCATCCACGATTGGAGCACCTGCAAGTATTTTGGGGAATGATGAGCATGAAACCGATTGACTTCGCCAGATCCATAATGAGCGACATGATCCATCACATTCAGACTGACCGTGACAGGACCGTGATTCCGTTCGTTAGGTTCACAAAGATGCTTATCGAACACTTCTGTGAGAAAACACCTGATTTCATCAAGAGAATGCATGACCGCACAGAACCCAAAGACATATACAACAAAGACTTCAGGATCTCCTTCGTCGAATCCATCAGGTTCGTTCCAAGGACGAAAGGAATGAGAATCCCAGACCACTTTCTGGATGACCCAAAACTTCAAAATTTATGATAAAGCCTTTCAATCTGGGCAAGTTGGTCACATCGGTGAAGAAGAACCAGCTTCCATTGTTCAAACCCGAAGCAGAAGAGGTGGTAAGACAGGAAGTACAAGCAGTACCACAACTTCTCAACAATAGAAGACTGTACCGAAACCATCCACCAGACCAAAGAGGAAAGCTGCTCCAAAACAGATTCCTCAAGATGAACCATCAGCTTCATCATCAGAAACAGAAACTGAATCTGATTTCGGCTCTGAATCAGATGATGAAGAAGACTTTGAAAGAAGATCGAAAGCACAGGATGATGAAGAAGAATTTCCTAGACTTGAACTTGCTAAACAAATAAGCAAGGAAACTTCTCAAAAGGAACTAAGGAAAGGAACAGGGATCACCATTAATGAACCTAGTGGTGATTTACATGATGAAGAAGAAGGAAATGAACCAGTTGATGAACCAATAGTCGACAAACGCAAACTAAAAAGCGTTATTGTCGATCCTAGAGCAGAAGAGAAGCAACACTTGAAAGAACTAAGAGAAGCTGCACTCCTAAATCTCCTACATCCCCAGCCTCATCAACGACCGCTCAACATAGAGGCGCAAGAGGGTGGCTCAAGTAACACGGTAGTTCCTCCTTCATCACAGACTGAAACCGAACAACATGATCCAGAAGGGAACATAATAATGAAGGAAGCTACAGAGGATGATACTGAGAAGGAGCAAACTGAGTACATCACACCTGAGTTCACTGATCAGGTTCAAAGGGAAGAAGAGCTGAATAAGAAAGCAAGTGAAGAGTCTGAAAAGGATGAAGAATTCTTTGACACCGATCAACTCATCGACACACATTCTCAATCACCTTCAAAGGATCATCCGATTCCCTCAGGCACACCTCCAAGGGATCCTTCACCACTTCCATCAGAACCTGACCACGATTCATCTTCATCATCATCACATCACTCATCTCCACCACCAACAGAGAAAACATCAAAACACAAATCAATCAGGAAGAAGAAGGGAAACAAATCATCTTTAACAGCATCCCAAAGGATCAAAAGAGCTGTTGCTATGGCTAGGCAAAAGAAGAAGGAGACTCAACCTCAAAATGGAGACCTTAAAGACCAAGTTCAAAAGCTCTCAAAACAGGTCAAAACCTTGAACACTCAAGTCAAGGATCTCCAAGACTCTACAGGATTGTTTCAAAAGCTACTTCAAGCAGATATGCGCAAGATGATAAATGAATACACTACAGAATACCTTAATGAAAATCTTGCTGCAATTGCTCAACCAGCAGTGTCAGAACTTCTTGAGTCAATTCGTTCAGAGTTGAACACCAGGATCAAGCATAGCATTCAACGCATGCTTCAGTCTACTCCTTTCTACCTCCACACAAACAGGGCTCCTCCATCACCTATTGAACTTTCAACCGAACAACTTCAAGCCGTGTTAGCTGCTAAGCTCAGAAATAAGAAAGACAAGACTCCTAAAGAATCTACAATGTTTGAGGCCCTCTAAACTATTGCTTCAAAAGAGTCATGCAAGGAAGCCGCTGGCAAACATAAAAGACAAAGGAAAGATGATGATCCGGATGACGATCCTAAAAGCAAGAAATCAAAGACATCAGAAGGACCACCATCTTCTCATAAGCCAAAGAAGACTTCCAAGACTCCACCATCAAAGCAACATGCACCTGCATCAGGCTCCGGTCCAACTCAGTCAGAAGAGCCACTTATGCTTCAACCAACTAATATTCAGGAAGAACCCGAACCATCAATTCCCGAATCACAAATTCCCGAATTTCAAGCTGGTCCATCATCAACTACAAAGACCAAAGAGAAAAGGAAATCCACAAAGTCAAAGAAGAAGAAGAATAAGTCTACCCCTTTCTCATGGTTAGATGTGGAAGAAGCTCCTCAATCTGATTGGCTGACCGAAATGATCAAAGAACACCCACCACTTGAAGCCGAAGAACCACTGCCTGGAAATACTTTGCAGATGACTCAAAGTATAATGACAGAACTTCAAGTTGAAAGGTTGAACAAAGCTGAATTGAAAAGGATCAACCGTGAAGCTATGGATTTTCTGAAGAAGAGATCAGGGAATAAAGTTGAACTCGAATACCACATGGAGAACATTGCCTGCGCACTTTCTGTCTCGTTCGACTGGCTCAACCCTGAATCCAACATCGACACAGAAAAGAAGGACAAAACTCCCTACTTCACTGATTGGACAAAACCATTGCCTTTTCTAGGCTTTCCCGAGAAACCTAAAATTCCATACCGACACTTCTTCAACAATGACCTTAGATACCTTCAACACGCTCACGAAACTTCCAAGGAATGATACGCATCTTCACTGACAATTTCCGTTCCAGCTTCCAGATACGAATTACCAGACATTGAAGAGACTGCACCAATCTTCAGCAAATCAGTTGTCACTTACAACAGGGAAGCTCTTCTAGGTATTCAACATTGGCCTGAGAAATGAAAACTCGGCTACACCCACAGATTACATCTCAAGTCAAGTGAAAATATGAAGCAACCGCTTCGTATCGTTGCAATCATGGAACTCGTGGAAGATAAAAGATTCAACTACACGTTCTTGAAAGAAATTATCGTCAAGAGACTGGACGAGAAGAAGTACAAGTTTTGTGAAGCAGACTTCCCAGATTTGAACCTGAATGACATCGAAGACATGTATTTGGAGAAGGTTCATGGAAAAATGCTTAACTTCCCAAGGGAAACTCAATACAACTTCATCGCGTCTCTACTACTCTACATCAGACGGGTTATAGTTCAAGAAAGGGTGGAAGATCTTCAACTAGGCGTGGAAAGTTATCAAAACAACATCAACCTCACTAAACCACAGCTCATATTTCCAGGAATTCTAGAGCTATCACAGTATACTCTCGTGCAACAACCATCTTTTGGAATCATCTACCTCAACAAGAAGAATCAGCTTCGTCTTATGCGGTTCGATGAAATTCAGAAGTTTTGTGACGAGACAGTTCAAAGAGTTCGTGATGGGTTGGCAGAAAGGTTGGATGATGAGAAGAAGAGGTTAAAAGAGGGTTGAGAAACAAGGTGGAAAGCTAATGGACGCAGAGTGATACGCAACTTTGTCCATACCATTGAAGAAAGGTTGTACCGTCGTCAACAGATCAGAAGGTTGGAAAGCTACATTGGTGTTCGTCCTTCATTTCTGATCTTGACATTTAGACGACCTGATCAACAGTTCACAGACTTTGATGCATAGCCGAATGATGAACTTCAGCTTACATTCTTCCGGTACCAATTTCAATATTCTTTCATATGAATTGATTTGTAATTACTACGGCTTGTGCACACATAACAGTGTACAACCCGCACTTTGTACTTAAAGGAACCTGTGGTACGCATCAGTGCCACAATCCTCATATAAGGAGCGAAAGCTTCTTACTTTTGAGTAGAATATATCAAACCTTTCAGTATTTCTTCAATTCTGCTCAAAAGACAAGTATTACACCTCAATAAGTAATCACTTGTTGAGGGGGAGTACTTGATTTCAAACATCGTTCTTAAATCTTAAAGTCTTGTTGATTTCTCCTCATAAGACTCAAAAAGGGATATTTTAATCAAAACGTTTACAAAAACAACATTTGATATGCTATTTTTGAGGGGGAGAAGAAGAAAAGTGATTAAAATATGATGTGAAAAGTCTTATCTTGTGCGAGCTCGACTCAGAATTGACCCACGAATTGACGAAACAACAAATGTTAGTATTCGAAAGGATTTATCCAAGTAGAAAGTACCATTTCGAGAAACTCTTTCTAGACGTTACTTTGACGGGTCTAACTTCCTTTTAGGAATGTTAACAACTTCAAGGTAGTTATTAGGGCTAGTTATCACCTAAAAACTGATAATGCATCCCTTTAACTAAGCAACGTAAACGTGTCCCTCGGGTACATGTCTATTAAGAGTGGATCAATTCAAAAGTGCCAACTCTTCCCGCATATGAAAATTTCTGAAAACATTCATAAGCATATGTGGAGGGGGAGTCTTTCATAAGAAATCCAAAACCTCAAAGTGTTAACAAAAAGTTTTATACTCATAAACACTTTGAGAGATTTTCAATGATTTGGTTCAAAGGCATCAATAGGATAGTTATGGAGTTACAAGGTGACTAAGGATAGGAATAACCGTCCTATGATCCGCCAGAACCGGGGGGATCTACCCAAGGACATCACCAATAGTTAGAAATTAGAAGTCCTTAGGTAAGAGATAACAAAAGGAGAAAAGAATGAAAGGAGAAAGAAGGGGTTGAAGAATTAAAAAGAAAATGAATGAAAAGGGTGAAAAGAAATAGCCCTCCATTTTATCAACCTTAGGTCAGACACCGGGTTCAATTCATATGCTACTGGTCGTTGCTAAGGCGACACCGGTATTGAAGATAAAGACGTCATGGACCCAGTGACGCAATGCACCTAAACCTTCTTAGCCACTCAGGCATCTCTCAAAAGATGTTTGTTTCATTCTCACAGGGAACCAGTGTAATCTATCGATCGTCTATTAGAGATGGTTGATATTGAAACAGGAGGCCCTCTGCTCCATGCCTCCGCATAGGAAACCAAATGTGCACTTATCGAGTCTAAAGCCACGAGATAACATAAAAGATCTCTTAGGAACACACAATACTTCTACACTAAGTGTCTTGCATCATAGGACACTAAGTGTAAATTATCGAGTCCTTCATAGATCTTAGCAATCTGCCTTGAACGTTTATGAGGGATTTACTTATGTATTTCTCGAATGATTGAACGAAAATCCTGCCAGGGTCAACATCAAACAGCCCTGACAGCAGGTCACTTTGGTGATTCCTTGTGGATTACGCTTAGTGTGTTCGATGGTTTCAAACGGTCTACAGTCGTGGGGTGATCTCCAGCAACTCACCTAATCGTGGGTGTACGTATGTATGTCTGTGTAAGCCCTCTAGGGGGTATCCGATTAGGAACGGTCTTGGTAAGGATTAGAAGGAGTCTTCACACTATGCTGTTGACAAATTCTAAATTCCAAACCTGTAAGTACCAGATGTTTTATTGCTAACTGTCTTAACGCAGGTACAACAACCATCCTAAACACCAGCCTCCACATGCTCATACTTACATCTCAACTAATATGAAAGCTCTCATGTAAGATCGAAGCAACACAAAAGTCAAAGATAGATTACATGCCAAAAGAATCTACAAAGTAATAAAGATAAACGATCTAAAGCAAAGCACCGTCTAAAGAAGAATTCTACGTCAACACAAAGAATCTTCATGTATGAAAAGAGAGCTTCACACGAATGAAAGTTTCAAACGTCAAAGGTGTATGAGCATGTCAGAAAGATGCAGATCCACTGGAGTCTAAGAGAGTGACGAATGGCAGATTACCACATCAGTTGATCACTATCACATCATCAAAGATAAAGAACAAAGAACGATGAATCATTTCCACTAATCATTTTTGAAGACGTCTAAAGCTATGAAAGTTAACAACTAAAGTCGGAAGACAATGACGTCAAGCAACCTCAAATGACCGTGACGAACATCACTCCTTCATAACCGATCCTTATGGGGAGATTGTTAGGACCTAAGTTTATCAACGTTTAATCAAGTCTCGGTTATTTCAGTAAATGTAATAGGTTGCTAGATTAATTATGTTTATCATGTAAACGTGTAAGTCCAATACACGTCCAATGGGCCTCAAGCCCATACGTTTTAGAAAGGAAGGAATAGGGAAGTGTTGCCCTAGCTCCTTACCTATAAATAGGACACTCATGTAATCCTATTTCTTGTTGGTTATTTCATTTTCATAAGAAACTCTTGCACTTTTATTCTTCATATTTGATCTAATCAACCAAACTCTATCTCTCATCTTATTTCTATCAAATCAATACTTGTGTTTACAATATGGTGACCTAACATTATGTAATTCTAGAATGTTATTTAGATTAGAGTTAGTTTACTTGTCGTTCAAGTATTGTAAACCGACTAGGGTTTTCCTTATGCCTATAAAAGGATCCCTAGGTTGGCATTAGAGAATACGAATATAAGAATACGATATTAGAGATATTTAGGGTTGTTAGTGAATTTGTGTACGTAAGCAGGTTCAAAGTTTTAATATAATCAAAGTTCTTTGATAATTCTTCTTAGCTTTGTTAAAGTAGATTCCGCATACTTAACAGAGTTATTCAGTGTTTCATTGTTAGTAGTTTAGGATTTATCCAAGATTACTAAACCCTTACAAGCTACATAGTTAGTTTGGTCAGAGTATATCGATCCAACACGCTGCACCCGCTCAAAATCATCAACCACCACCACCAACAACAACACAAGATGCATCTACTACAATCGAAGCTGAAGCACCAACTCCCTCAACATCATCAACATCTACTCCAGCAACTCCGGTTATTGAAATTGTTCTACCAAGAGTTGATGAGCAAAACCAAAACACAACCTTTCAAGAAGAAACAACAAATAATTCAAACAATGTTGCGTTAGAAGAAGAAGAAGTGTTTGAAAATCCATTTGCAACAGACTCTGTTGAATCTTCTTCAAGGTTACAAGAACCATCTAACACGCATCTGTTAAACCCAAGGTACCCTTCTACACTCCAATGGACTAAAGACCATCCATTTGAACAAGTTATTGGTGAACCTTCAAGGCCGGTACAGACGAGGAGACAACTTGCAACCGATCTCGAATTGTGTATCTACATTTGCTCAATAAGCCTTAAAGAACCTAAGAACATTCGGGAAGCAATGGCAGAAAACCCATGGATAGAAGCGATGCAGGATGAATTTCTTCAATACCAGTTACATGATAGTTAGGAACTTGTTCAACGACCACTTGAAAAACGTGTTCTTGATCTCTAGTGGTTGTGGAAGAACAAAATGGATGAGGAAATAACTGTAATTCGCAACAAAGCTCGTCTCGTGGCTAAAGGATATCCGCAAGAAGAAGGGATAGACTTCGAAGAATCATTCGCGCCCGTAGCTAGATTGGAAGCAGTTCGGATTTTCTTAGCTTATGCAGCTCACAAGTCTATCAGATGGACATTAAGACAGCTTTCTTGAATGGAACTCTGAAAGAAGAGGTGTATGTGATTCAGCCAGAGGGATTCATCGACAAAGATCATCCAGACTACGTCTACAAGCTTAAGAAAGCCATCTATGGTTTAAAACAAGCTCCAAGGGCGTGGTATGACGAACTATCATTTTTCTTGCTCAAAAACAATTTCACCAAAGGAACGGTTGATGACACCTTGTTTACCAAAAAATTCAAAGATGACATTTTGATCATTCAAATTTACGTGGACGACATTATTTTTGGATCAACCAATCCGAACTATTCAAAACATTTTGAAAATCTAATGAAAAGCAAATTTGAAATGTCCATGATGGGGGAACTAAAATTCTTTATTGGTTTACAAATACATCAATCCCCTCGTGGTATTTTTATAAATCAAGCTAAATATACAATAGAGATTTTGAAAAAACATGGAATGGAAAATTGTGATTCTGTTGGTACACCAATGGTCACTTCACCAAAAATAGGTGCTGATTCATTTGGGAAACCCATCGATCCGAAGAAATATCGGAGCATGATCGGTTCTCTCATGTACCTAACTGCTAGTAGACCCGATATTCAATTTGTTGTTTGCCTATTAGCACGGTTTCAGGCAAAGCCTACCAAACTTCACCTCAAAGAGGTTAAACGGATCTTTCGGCACCTACGAAGAACCATTAACATGGGACTTTG
This sequence comes from Artemisia annua, assembly GCA_014162995.1. Taxonomy (NCBI): domain Eukaryota; kingdom Viridiplantae; phylum Streptophyta; class Magnoliopsida; order Asterales; family Asteraceae; genus Artemisia; species Artemisia annua. The sequence goes on from LBNU01029728.1 coordinate 19,483, forward strand.
GTATCCGAAGGATTCGGAGTTTAAACTAATAGCATTTTCAGATGCCGACCATGCAGGTGATCAAGTTACAGCAAAAAGTACATCAGGTGGAGCACAATTTTTGGGTGAAAAGCTAGTAAGCTGGTCGTCAAAGAAACAGGATTGTACTGCACTATCAACCGCGGAAGCCGAGTATGTGTCTCTATCTGCGTGTTGTGCCCAAGTTCTTTGGATGCGGACACAGCTCACAGATTATGGCTTTCATTTCGACCGCATACCTATGTATTGTGACTCAAAAAGTGCGATAGCCATCTCGTGCAACCCCGTGCAACATTTTAAGACGAAGTATAATAGAGTCCGCTATCACTTCATCAAAGAGCACGTAGAAGAGGGTACTGTTGAATTACATTTCATTAAGACTGATTACCAACTCGCCGATCTATTTACTAAAGCCCTTCCAAAAGATAGGTTTGACGATTTAGTTCGACGAATTGGCATGCGAAGCCTAACCCCTGAGGAGTTAGAACGTCTTCTCGAATCTTCTTGAAAAATGTTTTCAAAACCGCTTCGCTGTAAGTATTTTTTTGAAAAACAAAATACAAAATTTGAAAAACCAACAAAAACAAAATACAAAAATAGAAAATTTCAAAAATACAAAAATAATATAAAATCCAAAAATATTCTTCTCACGACATGTCTCTCGTATAATCGATATTTTGTACGTTTCTAGAAATGTCAGTCAAAAATGACACAGATATGTACATATGCTTGAGCGGGAGTTCACTAAATGTTTTCTAAAACATGTCGTTTCTCAAATTTTCTCAAAAAATGGCTTTCGTATACTCCAGTACGAAACCCGAACTTCAATGTTGACTTCTGATTATTTCAGATCAGGACTCGAACGTTCAAAACCGAAATTCTTTTCAAAAAGTTCGAGTATAAACAAACGAAAAGATTTCAAGCAAAAACTCGTTTTTCACAAAATGACTTGTGTACATTTCAGTACATAACTCGCATTTCAAAAAGACAACTCCCTCCAAAACCCTTAAAATTGATTTTAAACTCTATGTTTAAAAATATGCATTCTTTAAGGGGGAGTATAAAAATCAAAAGAAAATGTTCCAATTTTATGCTTAAACAAAAATCAGTCTATCTCTCCAAAAGCTTTTCGTTAATCAGTTGATATCAAAAATATCAAGATATGTTATTTTTTAAGGGGAGAAGACGTGATTAAAATGTGATCTTAAACGTGATTTACATGTGATCAAGATGGTTAAAGATTTTTGTTGTATCTCAAAGAATCTCGAGATCTTATGAGATGACTTAAATGTCAGTACTAGACTCAGTTATAACCCTCGAATTGACGAATCTTAAATGTCAGTAATCGAAAAGACTTGTCCTGGACGGGTAATAATTTCAAGCTAGTTTAACCAGTGATGTAAACGTGTCTCGAATAGGACTTGTCTAAGTAGAATGTACCAATTCGAGAAACTCTGATTAGACATGAACTATGACGGGTCTAACCTTCTTTTCGAGAAGTGTTAACAACTTCAAGATAGTTATTAGAGCTAGTTGTCACCTAAAAGCTGATAATGGATCTCTTTAACTATACTACGTAAACGTGTCCCTCAGGGGATTGTCTGTTCAGAGTGGATCAATTCAAAAGTGCAAACTCCTCCCGCATGTGCAAATTTCTTATAAAATTGCATGAGCACATGTGAAGGGGGAGTCCTTCAAAAGAAAACAAAACTCTCAAAGTGTTAACAAAAATGTTTCTTTATCATAAACACTTTGAGAAGATTTTCAAACAAATGGTTTATGGCAACAATAGGATAGTTATGGTGATATAAGGTGACTAAGGTTAGGAAAAACCGTCTTATGATCCGCCAGAGCTGGAGGGATCTACCCAAGGACAATTCCAATAGATTAGAATTAGAAGTCCTTAGGTATGATTGAAAAAAGGAGTAAAGAATGAAAGGAGAAAGAAGGGGTTGAAGAATTAAAAAGAAAAGCAAATGAAAGGGTGAAAAGTAATAGCCCTCCATATGTTCAACCTTAGGGCAGACACCGGGTTCAACTCATATGCTACTTGTTGTTACTAAGGTGACACCGGTATTGAAGATAAAGACGTCATGGACCCAGTGACGCAATGCACTAAACCTTCTAGCCACTCAGGTATCTCTCAAAAGGTACTTGTTTCATTCTCACGAAGAACCTTGCATAATCTATCGACCTCTCACTCTGAGATGTGTTTATATTGAAAAGGAGGCCCTCTGCTCCATGCCTCCGACGACTAAATGTGCACTTATTGAGTCTAGAGCCCCGAGATACATGAATGATCTCTTAGGAACACTTTTTATTCTTACACTGGTGATTCTACATCAATGGATGCCAGTTGTAAACTATCGAGTCCTGCGCAGATCTTAGCAATCTGCCGAGAAAGTTTATGAGAGGATTTACTTATGTATTTCTCAATGATTGAACGGAAATCCTGCCAGGGTCAACATCAAACAGCCCTGATAGCAGGTCACTTCGGTAATCTCTTGTGAGTTACGCTTAGTGTTTGTGGTGGTTTCAAACGGTCTACAGTCGTGGGGTGATCTCCAGCGACTCACCTAATCGTTGGTGTACTTCGGTATGTCAGTGTAAGCCCTTTCGGGGGTATCCGATTAGGAACGGCCTTGGTAAGGATTAGAGAGAGTTTTCACACTATGCTGTCAACGATCTCTAATTCCGAACCTGCAAGTACCGGTTGTTTTATCACTAACAAATTTTATGCAGCTACAACCACCATCGTGACACAAAGTTTCCACATGCTCATACATACATCACAAAGTCAAAGGAAAGTTCTCACAAAGATCAAAGGATAGCAACAGTCAAAGAAAGATTCTACGCCAATAAGAAGGATCTGCAAAGTAAAGCGACAAAGATCAAAGTAGAAGAACGGGAACAACAAATGTATGTATGACAAAGACTAAAGACGTATGAGCATGTTGGAAAGGCATTCAACCATCAATGACAAAGAAGTGATGAAAGGCAGATATATCCACCACAACAACAAAGAACAAAGAGAAGTCATTTATCGAAGATCACAAAGCATGAAGGAACAAAGAACGATGAACAATGAACTATGACTTATCTAATGATTCTTAAAGATGTCCAGAGCAATGAATGTTAAAGTTTAAAGACAAAGATGATGACGTCGCGCAACCTTTGATAACCGACACTTAGGGGGAGATTGTTAGGATTGTATTTTATTTATAAAAAGTGTCGGTCATTAATGTTATGTAATAGGTTGCTTTAGAACATTATTTCATGTTGTTTAGTTCAAGTATTCATGGTTTGTAAAAGTCTAAGGGCCATTAGTGTAATAATGTAAAAGTTAAGTGATGCCCTAGACTTCCACTATAAATACTCATGTAAACCTCATTTGGAGGTTGGTTGGTTCTCTAGTAATATCAAGGTTTATTATTCACACACACTTGAGTTCGCTCCCACTCTCTCTCTACTCTCTTTCTCTCTCTAGATTTACGCATGATTCTTGAGTGAAATAGGTTGTTCTACGGTCCTACAGGAGTGAAGTAGGAGCTTATAGAGTTAGGGAAGATCGTGCACGGCCCTACGAATGGTTTAAAGGAATACAACCCGTCATCCACACAATTACAACAAACCAATTAACCGGTAAAAGATAGCTAGGGAGTAAGGAAATCTAAGTAAACACATTTTTCTCTCATATAAATTTCACAACCATTTACTTTTTCTTGTTATTTTATTTTATTTGCAAAAGTAGTTATTTGGGTTAGTTGACTAGCAACTAATTCCGCCCACTCTTCCAAAAACCGAGATTTTTACTTGCTTTCATAAAATATAAAAATACAAAAAGAATCATCCCTCAACCCTTAGACCTAATTAGAGTAGCTTTTCAAGCCTAACGACACTATTCCCCGAGAGAACGATCAATCCCCCAGTACTTGCCACTTCACTATACTACATCGGTCAGGTACACTGCCTGGTGGGGGTTGTATGCTTCTCAAGATCCTTTGAGAGGTAAAACCTAAGGGCAAAGGTTGCAAAACCCACGCATCAGCTTTATTATTTGTAGTAATGAAATTTAATGCAGTAATTGTGTTTAATTTGGTTGTACAATATGCTTTATGATTCGTATTTCTTATGTAAAGGGTGTTTTAATAACTGTATTAATTATATTTATTGACCAGTTAAATAATTTGCTACTCCCTCCGTCCCAAAAAGAGAGTCCACAAACAAAAATTGTTGAAATTATGATATGTATAATTAATGCTAATTTTGATTGATAAAAAGTCATTTATACCCTCATAGTTAATATAGAAATAAAAAATGAGTAATTAATGCTGGTTTTAATTTAAAGGGTAAAGTATGAAAACTAGTCATAATTATTGTTCATATATAAAAACTGGACACTTATTTTAGGACAAAAATAAATAGTAAGATGGACTCTTTTTTTGGGACGGAGGGAGTACATTAAATAGCATTAATGTGGTATTTTGTTGTACACTATGCTTCTCGTCTTGTACGTCTGAAAATTATGTGCATTAAAGTGTTGTACACTATGTTTCTTTTCTTGTAAGTAGTAGTCATTGTAGTCATTAATAACATTGACCACTTTAATAGCATTAATGTTGTAAGTCTGAAAATTACATCATATTTATTTTGTTGTACACTATACTTATTTTGTTGTAAATCTGAAAATTGGTTGCAGCTATTGTACATTGTGCTTAAATGGTTGTAATTTTTAGTGAAGTGGTGTTTTTAATACTCCCTCCGTCCCAAATTATATGTTCATTTCCAAATTTTACAAAGTTTAAGAAAGATGGGCCCATTATAGTGTTAGCCAATAGAATTTCATTCTCATCCACTTAAATGTATTTTGATTGGTTGTTATTAAAAGTGGACAATAAATTTGAGACAACCAAAATTACCAAAATGGACTTATATTTTGGGACGGAGGGAGTAGCATTAATGTTGTTTGATAGAATTTTGGTCTTAAAATGACATCACGCTTATTTTGTTGTAAAATATGCTTACTTTATTGTAATTCTGAAAATTTGGTGCATTAAAGTGTTGTAAACCATGCTTAATTTCTTGTAAGTTTTAAAATTTTGGAGAGAGAGTCATTCATGCTTTATATGTAGTATAGATTATGTTCTATAGATTAAAAATCAATTCATAATTTTAAATGAATTATTAATGTGCAATTACAGAAGGGAATGATAAGTAAAAAAACTATAAAAGATCTGCAACCGTAGAATTTGCATGGTGACAAATTTAATGATATAAAAATCCTTTTTGTTTCGATATATTGTCCGTCCATTCACTTAAATAATTTCCATTCATAAAAAAATATTGCTAAATCACCATCAAAGTAGATGGATCACCTAAATTGTTCTTGAATCACATCCCCCGTTGATATTGATAAACTTCCAATTCACGGTTTTTAATTGTATAGATTTATATGTTCTCTTTATAATTTTCATGGTAATATACATAAGGGCGGACCTAGCGGATTCCTGGAGGTTCACAGGAACCTGATGGATGTTTGTCACTAGTGTAAATTTTCGTTAAAAATCATAATTTTTTTAAAATGAATCTGTTCTGTAACACCTCATTTTCACGGATCGCAGCGGATTAAGATCTGGGGTATTACTTCATGGAATCACAGTCAAAATAATAGAAAACGACTCGAAAAGAGACATTTTTATAAATGAGTTGTCATTCATTAAAATATCAGAGTTTTTATTAAGAAGAGGTCCCGTAAATCTAAGTGTGAAAGTAATATTTGAATAATAACAGGGTTGAAAGTCCGCCAAGTTCAGTGCCGATTTATGCCATAGATCCGTAACAGCCATATACCTAAGATACATGCTTAAAAGTCAACACTAGGTGTTGAGTGAGAGTCATAGGTTTAAATGATAGTGAATACAAGTTCCACAGGGTTCAGTTGTTACACCCTTCAAGGAAAATGTAGTGTTTTATGATAATTGCAATGCATATACAATTATCATGAAGAGAGTTATTGCACTAAGATCATGAGACCGCACGTTAACAGGTCCAAATCATGGGGCACTGCAGACCAAACCATGATGGGACAGAAATGATAACTTGCCAAAGTTAATCCTTTAGAGAGTTTTCAAATATAGTAATTATTGGTGCCTCAAATGGGGCAAACCAACGTGAGTTGTCAAACTCCAATAGATCTATCAACTATATTCGCGTTCACTCGCAAGTGATTATGGCTCATGAATTTTAGTTATGTAATGGTGGCAGAAAGTAACACTCGTGCAATAACCAAAGAAAAAGACTTGTATTCTGTTTAAAGCATGTATCCCCCTCACAGGGTTGTAAAGCATTTAAAAGTGAGGCTATGAAAACTCACCTGGGCTTAGGGAAATCTGATTGATGTAAAAGTGACTCGGAGGTTAGACTGCTTACTCACGTATCCTGGGGTTTGTTATAGGTGTGGGTGTATGTCAAGCTCTAGTTATCTTATTTAGGTTTCTAAAGTAATTATCCCTAGGGTTTCTAATATTAGTTATAACATAACACCGTTCGGGCCATCATAATTCAGAAGTATATACTCCTCACATGAAGCCCCCTAGTATTGTATTATGTTAATGAACATAATACCGTTCGGGCCATCATAATTCAGAAGTATATAACCCTCACATGAAGCTCCCTAGTATTGTTTCATGTTGTTAAGTACTTAGGTTATAGATATAACATAACACCGTTCGGGCCATCATAATCCAGAGGTCATGTAGTAAACGTTTGAGGAGCCAGGGCACTTTAAATCGTAAACCCAACAAACTCGTCAAAACGAATACCCAAATGAAACCCCTCACATGAAGCTCCCTAGTATTGTATTATGTTGTTATATAAAAGATAGTTTTTATTTTTATGAAAATAATTCACTTTATACCCTACTAGTTTGTATATTTACAATATCTACCCTAAACTTATATACTTATATAATTTAGACTTTTAACTATCTAGACTTTACACAATTAGCCCCTATACTTATATTCTTTATGAAAATGACAAAAATGAACCTTAGACTTATAAGTTTTCAAAATTTACCATTTTTACCCTTAACTTAATAACATTTACAAAACTAGTCCTTACAAGTTTATAACGATATAACTTTTTATCCTAAGGTTATATAACTTTGCAAAAAGGGTCCTTATACTTAATACTTCTAAGAAATGTCAAAAATAGTCCCTATACTTAATATTTTCATAAAGTTACCATATATACCCCTATGCATGGAAAATTTTGCAAAACTAGTCCTAAAACCATGCAAACTATATTTTTTTTTGAGACAAATGAGTTTCCTAGCTTATGACTTACTAATATTAGCTTATATAAGTTGCCTAAACTAGCTTATAGCTTATGGTAAGGGCTTATAACATACAAAAAGCAATTCGACTCTAATTAGGGTTTCAAAATGAAAACTAGCAAATGAAAATGATCAAGGCTCTAGCTTAGGTTCCTAGGTAAAAATCCATTTGCAACAGACTCTGTTGAATCTTCTTCAAGGTTACAAGAACCATCTAACACGCATCTATTAAACCCAAGGTACCCTTCTACACTCCAATGGACTAAATACCATCCAATTGAACAAGTTATTGCTGAACCTCCAAGGCCAGTACAGACGAGGAGACAACTTGCCACTGATCTCAAATTGTGTATCTACATTTGCTCAATAAGCCTTAAAGAACCTAAGAACATTCAGGAAGCAATGGCAGAAAACCCATGGATAGAAGCGATGCAGGATGAATTTCTTCAATACCAGTTACATGATAGTTGGGAACTTGTTGAACGACCACTTGATAAACGTGTTCTTGATCTCAAGTGGTTGTGGAAGAACAAAATGGATGAGGAAATGACTGTAATTCGCAACAAAGCTCGTCTCGTGGCTAAAGGATATCCGCAAGAAGAAGGGATAGACTTCGACGAATCATTCGCGCCCGTAGCTAGATTGAAAGCAGTCCGGATTTTCTTAGCTTATGCAGCTCACAAAAATATCACAGTCTATCAGATGGACATTAAGACAGCTTTCTTGAATGGAACTCTGAAAGAAGAGGTGTATGTTAGTCAGCCAGAGGGATTCATCGACAAAGATCATCCAGACTACGTCTACAAGCTTAAGAAAGCCATCTATGGTTTAAAACAAGCTCCAAGGGCGTGGTATGACGAACTATCATCTTTCTTGCTCAAAAACAATTTCACCAAAGGAACGGTTGATGACACCTTGTTTACCAAAAAATTCAAATATGACATTTTGATCGTTCAAATTTACGTGGACGACATTATTTTTGGATCAACCAATCCGAACTATTCAAAACATTTTGAAAATCTAATGAAAAGCAAATTTGAAATGTCCATGATGGGGGAACTAAAATTCTTTCTTGGTTTACAAATACATCAATCCCCTCGTGGTATTCTTATAAATCAAGCTAAATATACAATAGAGATTTTGAAAAAACATGGAATGGAAAATTGTGATTCTGTTGGTACACCAATGGTCACTTCACCAAAAATAGGTGCTGATTCATTTGGGAAACCCATCGATCCGAAGAAATATCAGAGCATGATCGGTTCTCTCATGTACCTAACTGCTGGTCTCTACCCGATATTCAATTTGTTGTTTGCCTATTAGCACGGTTTCAGGCAAAGCCTACCGAACTTCACCTCAAAGAGGTTAAACGGATCTTTCGGTACCTACGAAGAACCATTAACATGGGACTTTGGTATCCGAAGGATTCGGGGTTTCAACTAACAGCATTTTCAGATGCCGACCATGCAGGTGATCAAGTTACAGCAAAAAGTACATCAGGTGGAGCACAATTTTTGGGTGAAAAGCTAGTAAGCTGGTCGTCAAAGAAACAGGATTGCACTGCACTTTCAATAGCAGAAGCCGAGTATGTGTCTCTATCTGCGTGTTGTGCCCAAGTTCTTTGGATGCGGACACAGCTCACAGATTATGGCTTTCATTTCGACCGCATACCTATATATTGTGACTCGAAAAGTGCCATAGCCATCTCGTGCAAGCCCGTGCAACATTCTAAGACGAAGCATATTAGACTCCGCTATCACTTCATCAAAGAGCACGTAGAAGAGGGTACTGTTGAATTACATTTCGTTAAGACTGATTACCAACTCGCCGATCTATTTACTAAAGCCCTTCCAAAAGATAGGTTTGACGATTTAGTTCGACGAATTGGCATGCGAAGCCTAACCCCTGAGGAGTTAGAACGTCTTCTCGAATCTTCTTGAAAAATGTTTTCAAAACTGCTTCGCTGTAAATATTTTTTTGAAAAACAAAATACAAAATTTGAAAAACCAACAAAAACAAAATACAAAAATAGAAAATTTCAAAAATACAAAAACAATATAAAATCCAAAAATCCAAAAATATTCTTCTCATGACATGTCTCTCGTATAATCGATATTATGTACGTTTCTAGAAATGTCAGTCAAAAATGACACGGATATGTACATATGCTTGAGCGGGAGTTCACTAAATGTTTTCTAAAACATGTCGTTTCTCAAATTTTCTCAAAAAATGGCTTTCGTATACTCCAGTACGAAACCTGAACTTCAATGTTGACTTCTGATTATTTCAGATCAGGACTCGAACGTTCAAAACCGAAATTCTTTTCAAAAAGTTCGAGTATAAACAAACGAAAAGATTTCAAGCAAAAACTCGTTTTTCACAAAATGACTTGTGTACATTTCAGTACATAACTCGCATTTCAAAAAGAAAACTCCCTCCAAAACCCTTAAAATTGATTTTAAACTCTATGTTTAAAAATATGCATTCTTTAAGGGGGAGTATAAAAATCAAAAGAAAATGTTCCGATTTCATGCTTAAACTAAAATCAGTCTATCTCTCCAAAAGCTTTCCGTTAATCAGTTGATATCAAAAATATCAAGATATGCTATTTTTGAGGGGGAGAAGACGTGATTAAAATGTGATCTTAAACGCGATTTACATGTGATCAAGATGGTTAAAGATTTTTGTTGTATCTCAAAGAATCTCGAGCTCTTATGAGATGACTTAAATGTCAGTACTAGACTCAGTTATAACTCTCGAATTGACGAATCTTAAATGTCGGTAATCGAAAAGACTTGTCCTGGATGGGTAATAATTTCAAGCTGGTTTAACCAGTGATGTAAACGTGTCTCGAATAGGACTTGTCTAAGTAGAATGTACCAATTCGAGAAACTCTGATTAGACATGAACTATGACGGGTCTAACCTTCTTTTCGAGAAGTGTTAACAACTTCAAGATAGTTATTAGAGCTAGTTGTCACCTAAAAGCTGATAATGGATCTCTTTAACTATACTACGTAAACGTGTCCCTCAGGGGATTGTCTGTTCAGAGTGGATCAATTCAAAAGTGCAAACTCCTCCCGCATGTGCAAATTTCTTATAAAATTGCATGAGCACATGTGAAGGGGGAGTCCTTCAAAAGAAAACAAAACTCTCAAAGTGTTAACAAAAATGTTTCTTTATCATAAACACTTTGAGAAGATTTTCAAACAAATGGTTTATGGCAACAATAGGATAGT
>LBNU01029731.1:0-14672 GCA_014162995.1 Artemisia annua
AAATGGAATGGTGAGATGTTTCGACATCTCAGCAAGAAACGTTGCTTTAATGTTGTGTTCTTCCGTTTTGTATATATCTTTAGGTTAATTTTTCCTTACTCCATTCTTCTTTAATGGCTCTCTTCCAATTTGGTTCGATTGGATATTCTACTATTCTGTACTTTTGATAGCGATTGATGCAATAATGATGTGATGTTTAGCTAGAAGGTGTTTTTAAGTCTTTGCATTCTATCATTCTACTAATTAGGGTCCAACTCCTTTTTCTAAAGGTCGGTGTGGATAAGAAAGTACAGACATGGGAAAAGCCTCGAGAGATAAAAGGGTATCATTGTTGTTTTCATGTATTCTGTTATCTCTATATTTTATTGGTGTCTTGTCATAGCTTGACGAGATAAATTGCTTATAGGATATCTACTACCGCAAAGCAAAAGAAGAAGGCTGGCGTGCAAGAAGTGCATTTAAGCTCCTTCAAATTGACGAGGAGTTCAACATATTTGAAGGTACAAGTTAAAAGAACTCTGTATTCTTATTAATTTGTTTTTATTGTGATGTAATTAGCATATGGCGTAGTATACTTAATCTTTTGTGGTATTATTAACTTTCAGGAGTAAAGCATGTGGTAGATCTATGTGCTGCACCTGGTAGCTGGAGTCAGGTATGTGATGCTTTTATCTACTTTTGATTTCCATTACTCTCTCATTGAGATGAGGCTTATAAGACATACTTAATTCATGTCAAACTTCCTCCATGTACCGAGCCATTTAACTTTTTAGTCCTCGCATGCAAGTTTTAAATGCTTAAGATTAAGATTTATGTGTAATGCGGGTATACTCTTTCTTATTCACTTCAGACATCATTCAGACTTTAGATTCTAGATTGTACCACTGAATTTCTGATTGCATTGCTTGAAGCTCAACAATTCTGTTTACAGGGCATTACACTAACACATGCACTTGAACATACATCTTTCACTGGCTACAAAATCAGAATATACACATACAAATTTCAATATAAAGATTGAAGGTAACAATAAGTATAGTTCCACGGTTTGGTGAAATTGGCAAACGCCGCTTGGGCCACATCTCCTGATATGTTATTAAGAGGCAAGGAGTAGGTGCTTGTACCTTGGTTTCAAAAGTATATATTAGTATTTTACAAGTCGATAGTGAGCCATAGTGTAAGTAGGAAAAGCAGAACATGTTGGAAAGTTTATCAAATCTAGAAGGTCTGATTAGCATATTAATCAGATACTCTTGGTGTATGTTACAAGTTTAATAACTAAATAAGTTTTTTATACTTATAATTGCTAGACTCTTTTCTATATTTCAAGGGAATCTAGAACATGTTTATTTAATATATTTTAAAACATGTTTTTTATACTTATGTTTGCCCATTTCCTTAAGTGATAATGCTTCTCCCTGTATTTACAATTACGATACCTGTTTTTTCATAAGGCTGCATTATAGATCTGTATTGCATTTACATATTTTATAAGTATACATTCCATCTGTTGCTGACAATCCAAAACTTCTATTTGTAGGTTTTGAGTCGTAAGCTATATCTCCCAGCAAAGCTTTCAACTGATTCAAAGTGAGTATAAATATAATGATGTTTGAAGTAACCTGATTGTTACACCATCCACAGAAACCTATGGCTGATTTTAGTTCTTTCAATAGCTATTCTTAGTGCCTATAACACATGGTCAATTTTTTGCCGGATATTGGAATTAATCTTTGCTGTTGTCAAACTAAATAGATTCTTATGTCATGTCTTTTGACCCTTGTATAAATTCATGCTAAAATATCATTGAATAGTGTGCTCATTTAGACCGGTAAGTTGTCTTGAGATTCCAGGAAAAGCTGCATATGTCATTAGGCTTTAAAAAAACTGATGCTTATATATGAAAATGACATAAATGTTAAAAATGTGAAGATGATCTTTTCCTTTTGAATTTATGATTTGGGACAGAAACTATTTAATCTGGGAATATATCCAAATAGCATAGGGAATGTAGCTACTTGGTGATATCATCATATCAATTTGTTACATTAGGAGAGTGCGTTAGATAGTTCTAAGCATGATACTTTTTTTCAGTTGCACACCAATCATAAATTTAGTCGTCTAATACCCTCTCGCATTGTAGTGTGAATGGGATTCTATTGATCCCTCACATCAGTTTTCTATATCTCGTAAACATAAGATCTTCTATTTATGCTCTTATGTTTGCAACATGATAGACAAAGAGATACATACTAAAATTTGTATCATAATCGACAGGGATCAGGATCTTCCACTCATTGTGGCTATTGATTTGCAACCTATGGCTCCAATTGAAGGTGTTATCCAAGTTCAAGGAGACATAACCAATGCTCGAACAGCTGAAGTGGTGTGTTGAATACTTTCGCTTCTCTTTATTTCCTTTGTTCTTAAAAGATACATACTAGGCTTAATGATAAAATATAATAAATGGTATGAATGATTTTGTAATATCAGGAGTGCAAATTGATACAATGTATGCTAAATAGTGCTACTCCTTTGTTGATTTATGTGGGTTTTTTCTTCTTCTGTATTTATTTATTCTTAACTATATGTAGGTTATTAGACATTTTGATGGATGCAAGGCTGACCTAGTTGTCTGTGACGGCGCACCTGATGGTAACNGCATTGTAGTGTGAATGGGATTCTATTGATCCCTCACATCAGTTTTCTATATCTCGTAAACATAAGATCTTCTATTTATGCTCTTATGTTTGCAACATGATAGACAAAGAGATACATACTAAAATTTGTATCATAATCGACAGGGATCAGGATCTTCCACTCATTGTGGCTATTGATTTGCAACCTATGGCTCCAATTGAAGGTGTTATCCAAGTTCAAGGAGACATAACCAATGCTCGAACAGCTGAAGTGGTGTGTTGAATACTTTCGCTTCTCTTTATTTCCTTTGTTCTTAAAAGATACATACTAGGCTTAATGATAAAATATAATAAATGGTATGAATGATTTTGTAATATCAGGAGTGCAAATTGATACAATGTATGCTAAATAGTGCTACTCCTTTGTTGATTTATGTGGGTTTTTTCTTCTTCTGTATTTATTTATTCTTAACTATATGTAGGTTATTAGACATTTTGATGGATGCAAGGCTGACCTAGTTGTCTGTGACGGCGCACCTGATGGTAACATGACTAATGAGTCCTTATTTCTCTCAATTTGTTGTAGTCGATAAGTCTTCTTAATCGTATTTCCACCTTCCATTTGCAGTAACCGGTCTTCACGACATGGATGAATTTGTGCAATCACAACTCATACTGGCGGTAATTGTTTATTTATTCCACCCTTACTCTACTTTATATTGGTTTAGTTTTAATCTTACATATTGAGAAGCAAGTTCTAATGCTTTGATTCTTTCTTACTGACTTCTCTTTTTCAGGGCTTGACAATTGTAACTCACATACTCAAGAATGGCGGAAAATTTATTGCAAAGATCTTCAGGGGAAAGGATACTAGCCTCCTGTATTGTCAGGTTCAAAAACGTTATTGTGACGTTTAACCGACATAGTTCTTTTAATGAATGTGCCTTCTGTAACAGTTATCTTATGATCTATACTTGCAGCTAAAACTATTTTTCACAGACGTAACTCTTGCAAAGCCAAAAAGTAGCAGGAACTCAAGCATAGGTGAGTTCCACTTACTTTGCCTATTTGATCATCCCTTTATATGTCATTAAACTCCCTAATTTTTCTGTTTGTAGTGTAGTGTGAATTTTGTGATGACAGAAAATGTGTATCATTTGACTTGCTTCCTCTACAAAAAGCAAACAAGTTCTATAGTTCTGTAGATCTTTCCTATACATGTGCTTAATTAGTCCACTTTCAAATTGCACTTAGTTTAAGAAATTCTCCCTAACTACACTTTCTACCAATCAAATATATCTCTACCCACTTAAGTCTCTTTTAATTGGCTAAAATATCAAAGTGGACAAGTATTTTGGGACAACCCAAAATAGAAACATGGACTAATAAACATGGACTATAGGAAAAGCTCAGTTTTTAAAATATAGTTGCTAACTAGATCAGACCCCCAAAAGCTTAATGTTCAAAGTGTTTATTTACTAATTGTAATAGCTTCATTGGAAAGTTTGGCTGCACAAAAGTATACTAATAGCTCACTACGCCACCAAACTTGTGAGCTTTTTTAGGCTTATAACAAAGAAATTGTATGTATGGGTTTGTTATATGCTTGTATGTATATGGTTATTCTATACAGATCGACTTGCACTAAGATATTAAATTATGCAAGTATGAGTTGAATGATGTTTGCACTCGTTAGTGAGTGAATTTCTGTCTTGGAAACCATACAATTTGAGATACTGATACCAGCATGCTTGCATCCTAAGTAGTCATCTTCGACTCTTCTGGGGAGATTATATATAAAAAGTTACATTGTTGGCATCAAGATAATATCTACTAGAACATGGAAAATATATCTGGGAAGCATGATATGCGTCGTATTATGTCTTTGCCAGTTACTTCACATTCTGGCCTTCTTGTTGTGTATATTTATGCTTGCATCTTCAGTTGTTGATTTCATGTTCATTGCGTATAATTACCATGATTAGTTGTTCATAGTCTTTATCGTGTTCTTTTTAACAATAATTGGTATGCGAAATGAAACATAAGAATTGTAATTATCAAGTCATGAATGAAACCTTGAATGCTCCAATATTTTTTGGTAAACAGAGGCATTTGCTGTTTGTGAGAATTATTCACCTCCTGAAGGATTCAGTGAGAAAGATTTGCATCGCCTCCTTGAGAAAGTTGGAACTCCATCCGGTGCAGATGACCTGGGTATATTTTCTTACCATCTTCATCTTCATGCTAGGATAATCCTTACTAATACCTTGTAATTCTCGTTAAACCCAAATCTATTTATGTTTAATGGCAGATTGTAGTAGTGGATGGTTAGAAAGGCCGAACAAGGTTTATATACCATTTTTGGCATGTGGGGACCTTAGTGGTTATGACTCTGACCGTTCATACCCGCTTCCTAAAGCTCCTGATGGTTCCTACAAGATATTGGACCCTGTACAGCCTCCAATTGACCCACCTTATAAGAGAGCACTGGAAATGAAGAAAGCTTCAAACCATGGGGTTTAAAATTTTCTCTTTATTCTTGATTGCACTGCTGCTACTGTTCACTTATTATCGCCAGCCTGCCTCTTGATTGGGTTAACTTTAGTAAATCATTTGTGATTGATAGTGTTAGAAACTAAATTCTTTCTGGCTATGCAATTTGTCTTGGAGAGAGCATCCATAATAGGACTTTATAGAGAAAGTGGAGTTCATGGCGACTGAGCATGCATGTTATGACATGCACTTTACTTGGCAAACTTGGTGGACATGAAGCTTTCCGAAGTTCAAATGAGTGGACCAGAGAGAGAATGTATAGACAAATTCCCATTTAAATCTAGCGAAAGTTGCAGAATTGATACCATGCACTTTTCTTCAGCTGTGTAACATTCTCTTTTTTTGTCAGTGGGATGCATATACTTCTCTCGATTTTGTTCAATTGTTAACTTGGTAACCATTAATTGCTGACTGGGATCCGGTTTTTAAACATACTCATGTGTATTTTCATTCATTATGTCAATCTAAATTTTATTTCAACTTAAACTGTTATATTTTCCACATGATGCTGTATGTTTCCAAGGCATAGAAGTTACTATGCAATCCTAAAATTTCCCCGGAATTATTATTTTTATAATATAATCATCAGTACAGTTCCTACCGAAATTAACATAAGTCTGTGTTAAGCGTGGTATAGACTTAAGCTTAGAATTAATTAATCCAATTTAGTGTATAGAATTACTAGCTTAGAAAACCCGTTGACACTGGGTACTTTTTTTAGAAAATAGAGAAATAAGATGATAAGAAAAATAATAACGTAAATTTGTTCAATTTGAAATATGAAACAAAGAATGAGACAATGCGTCCATTATAAGATAAGAAATTGCTTATGTTACAATTACACTAACAAACGTCCAAGCTTGGCTCTCCAAAATTTATTGTGTTGAGTAGCAAAAGACGTGTGTGAGCGCCCATCGATTCACAACCATAGCATTGGCGAATCTAAAATAGATTGACTCGAACATAAAATGATGTGTGTGAGCGTCTATCGATTCAAAACCCAATCCAACAGATAGTTTCTAAAAGTTCTTTTTCTTTTTCTTCCTCACTTCCCCGCGAGCAAGAAGACGGCGAGCCCTCTTGGTGTGGTGGCGAGCTGGTGCGACAAACGGCGAGCAGCCATGTAGGAAACGTCGAGGGCATTCGCCACCACACCCTGCTCTTAGGATCATGTATACAGTAAGGAATTTGAATGAGCACAACTTTTCCTCATAAATGAATCATCAATGTGTAAAGTTTTCACTAATTTGAATACAATTCTAAAAGCAATCTTATGAATATTAAGAAGCAAAATTGACGAATATATAAGTATATACTTTACTATCCATTTTAGAGTGATCAATGACAATGACTCTGCTACTTGCATTTGTTAATACATAAAATAATGTTACTAAAACTTAAAAAGCACTAATGGCAAGATATTAAAAAATTAAGTTACAATGAATTAGCGAAAATGAATTAGCGAAACGTTAGCCCTAACTCTTTATTTAATTTACATTAGAGTACATTAAACAATTGTATCACCATTTCCTTGTTAAAGGTTTGATTGTTTCAACTGAGATAAATACACAACACAACGTTTAGAAGATACTTGTTAAATTTTAATTGCATGTGTATTTAAGATTAAGCATGTAAGTATTTTTTACATGGTTTATTCACAATCATACTACCTCCCTTCGTATACGAATCACATCCAAACATCTTTTCTGTGTTTTTAATTCTTTCATCTTTTCTGTGTTTTTAATTCTTTCACTTAGTATATTGCGTTTCTGAAGGGCCTGGGATGGAACTTCACCAACTTGCTGTGTTTAGGGAGTTACACGCTCTTCTTCCTCGAGTTCAAGTGCATATAAAAATTTTCGGGCTTTCAGTTCCACATGACAAGTCAGCATCAGTTATTGCTCAAAAATCTCATGCCTGAAAATTTTCTTTTGAAAAGATAATACAACATTGTGGCTAATAGGGATAGCGAGACAATCGGTCGTTGTAGTTATGTACATTGTATGGAAGTAAATTGCAGCTGCAAACTTGGCAAAGGCGAATTTGATTCAAACACAACTACTGATATAAACCACCTTCAGCGATTACAACACTAAGTGCTAAGTGCTTTTGTAGTGCAATGCAACCTACTTAAGAAACCACTAAATGTGACCTAAATATCATATTTAACATTGTTAAAGATAATTATAAAAAACCAAATCCTATTTATTTATTCTAATTACGGATATGGCTTAAATGGTATTTTAGGGATAAGAAATAAACAAACCAAACCATGGATAAATCCAAGCGAGATTTTCTTAGATCCAAGCAATCTTTTCGTCGTGTTCCATCTTTCTTTAGTGTCGTGTAAAGTAAAATAAGAATCTGAATTTGGGTAATATTATTTCCTTAGATGGGTCAAATACTGAATTTAAAATCTTGGCTGAAAATTAAACAGGTCAAATGTTTCTCATGGGACAAAAGTAACCTGAGGTGTAGTCAATACTTACTACCAAGATCCGCTTTAATTGCAAATCTGAGATTATAACTATAATAGCATATATAGTTTGTTCATCATATCTAATTTATCAATTATTAATGGAACATTAAAACTGAACAGATTCGTTTGGTTATGTGAGCTGACCCATTTTGAGCAAGATAAATCAGTTCGTGTTTCGACCCACGTTAAAAATCACTCCATTGATATACCCTTTTAACCTACATATCTGATCCATCCATTTTGCTACCTCTACGTGGAATTTAGATACAAAGTTAGTTTAGTAAGACTTACTGTTTCCTTATAATTCGTTTTGCATGTATTGCACATACCATCGAAACTTCAAACGTATGAACTTTGAAATCTTCTACTGCCTGCAAGTTATGCTTATGAACTGAATAATATAATTACCTTAACATGGGATCAAAAATTACAAAGTCTAATACTTGATGGCAGTAAAATAAATCGTATAGTAAATTACTGAAAAACATGCTTTCATGTTTCTCTCATTTAGTGCTTGTTCATGACTTCTATTACCACCATAAACCACCATCCTCCCAGATACTCATTTTAGTCATTGATTACTCGTTACCCCTACGACGTTTAAGTTATAAAGTTAAGGACACTCGTAAAAACTTCACTGGTCATCTCCACTAAGCGTTGAGTCGATCTCGAATCTACACATTTAGACATCACTTTGATCTACCAATAGGCACTGACATAGCTAAGGAAATACCTAAAGCTATCCAAGAATCACAAGTTTTTATACACTGTCAAGTTCTCTTAGCTTTATGCACCGTCAACACTATATCGATTCTCTTAGCCGGGCTACGATATGCTTTTGAAATGTGTTTTATCGTTATTTTTATAAATGGAGAAGGCACACTAAAGTTTCTCAGTAGCCACACCCAAGCATGCACCTACTGAAATTAGAAACAAAAATAATCAAATAAACAGTTTACCTCGGTTTACACCAGTGACCTCAATTCTTTCCACAGTCATGTTTCTCACGTCATAACCTATAAGAAGTATAGCCTACACATTCATAACCCATGATATTAAGTACATCATAATTCACATTTTGCTTTGACTTATTACATTAAAGACAACAAAATCAAACACCACCTTCATTAAAAGCCCATGTTTTATAATGTTTAAGGTATTCAAGATAAGTCATGTATGCGTTACTGACTTCCAACAAATCCGGATCTGCAAGACTATAATTAGACCTCAATCAGGACCGACATAGGCTGCCATTGCAATAGAAGTCATGCTGCAATAAGAAGGAAAAAATTCGATAAGTACTTAAATAACTTCCGTTAACTAACAATAGTTGTTAATTAAAGTCTGAACCTTTTTCAAGTGTCTTTAGTATCACCCGTTGTTCTCTAACTACAACCTAAAATCTTATCAGTTGCATCAAATCTAACTATATTGCAAGTGAGTACAAAGAAACTATTAAAAATTATCATTAATAAATTGAGAAGATACAAACCTTAAATAGTCTTCTTCAATTAGCCAGCATCATCATCTGGCCAACAGTCATAAACCCTGTTATTGAAAAAAAATCACATTCAGTCAATTTGGAAAATCTAATATGCAATATATAATGCAGAAGCTGATGTCATCAAAGAGTAGCAGAAAAGTTATGCCATTTTACCTTGAGTTTAAACTTTATGGATTGATGTACTCTTTATGTTTAATGATCAATCACATGAGTTCTAATTATTAACATAACTTTGAGAATCTTTTCTACGTCCAACAATCAACACAGTTATTCCTGGTGCCTGAAACATAAAAAGCGGGGATACACAGTTACAGACTATGTACGACAGTTGTATTTACACAGATGAGATGGCAAGATGTTAATGGGATGGCACGATATTAATGGGATGGCACAACAACAATAAGGGGTGTTTGGATTAGCTTATTTGGCCGGCTTATGGACTTATTTAATAATGAGAAAGCCGATAATGTCACTATCTAGATATTATGAGCTCAGCAGCTTTAAGTTTACCGATGAGCTGAGCTCTCTAAAAAAATGAGTTTATCGGCTTTTTCATAAATAATAAGCACATAAGCAGGCTAATTAAGCAAATCCAAACACCCCCACCGAGTAAAAAGCAAACCACTTGAATTACCTCTGTATACAGGGAAGAGAGTTGAAAAAGAGCTTTTTTTCAAGAAAACTACTTGGATAAGTATCTCACATTGATTTAACGCACCTCATGATCAAGCTTTTTCCAGACATATGATAAATCGGATATAGACCTTAAGCAAACGGGGCAAGAATACCTGTGACATCATCAAGAAAGTTAAATCGGATATAGACTTTAAGCAAACGAGGCAAGAATACTTTAAGCATGCATGTTATGACATGCACTTTACTTGGCAAACTCGGTGGACATGAAGCTTTCCGAAGTTCAAATGAGTGGACCAGAGAGAGAATGTATAGACAAATTCCCATTTAAATCTAGCGAAAGTTGCAGAATTGATACTATGCACTTTTCTTCAGTTGTGTAACATTCTCTTTTTTTGTCAGCGGGATGCATATACTTCTCGATTTTGTTCAATTAAGACAATTGTTAACTTGGTAACCATTAATTGCTGACTGGGATCCGGTTTTTAAACATACTCAGGTGTATTTTCATTCATTATGATGAATCTAAATTTTATTTCAACTTAAACTGTTATATTTTCCACATGATGCTGTATGTTTCCAAGGCATAGAAGTTACTATGCAATCCTAAAATTTCCCCGGAATTATTATTTTTATAATATAATCATCAGTACAGTTCCTACCAAAATTAACATAAGTTTGTGTTAAGCGTGGTATAGACTTAAGCTTAGAATTAATTAATCCAATTTAGTGTATAGAATTATTTTTATTCTGAACATGAGCAACGGTGCTGGCTAATTTAATGCTACGGAGGTAGGAGTATATAAGAAATCATATTGTCATCAAGAGTACTCTTATACAGTCTTTCAATAAATGACCTCGTTTTATTTTTCCATAAAACAACATTTTTTCATTCTTCTAATGTTTATTACATGTAACTAAAATTTTAAGTACTTAGGATTCAAGGTAGTTTATCCGGTCTCATGTCTCCTATAAACACCCTTGCATTTTTAATACACACATTATACAAACAAACACCGCACACAAAAAAGGGACATGGATCTCCAACTCCATCTAGTCTGCAAATGTAGCATCCATAGTCGGTCCAAGCAATGGTTGTAACAGTAGCGGCTTCCCTTACTTTTCTTTCTTGTTGAACTAGAAGTTGGAAGCCTCACACAGGCATTCCTTATTTTATTATATGCGCCATTCATGTTTGCAACCTACTCTATCATACATTGCCATTGTTGACGGTCGTTAGATAGTTACGGGCCTTGAGATAGTTTATAATAGTCTAGTGGGCTTTGATATGTATGTTTAAGTATGTAATGGGATTAGTCCAATATGAAGCCCATGTCCAACACTAGGCCAAAAATGACCTTTCGTCACACATGGTCATTTTTGAACGGTCACACGGTGACATTTTTACGTGACTAAATGTACCAGCCTTAAATAAACAGCCACACTTGATCCAACTTGTGTGACCATTTCGTAAAATATTTGTCACGCATTTGTGTATTTATGTGACTATAGGGTAACTGGTAAATATTTTTCAATCATTTAGTCACTTTTAATTCGGGACGTGTGACTGATACAAATTAGCTTTAAACATTAGTCACACTACAAATATACTTATGTGACAAATATATGTCACACATTGAAGAGTGTGACCAAAATAGATATATGGTCACATGAAGTAATTGCGTATGTGGCTAAATTATATAGTCAAGTTTGTCACGCATTATATAAACGTGACTACTAAAATTTTCCCCAAAAATCAAATTGCCCTCTCAACTTTTTCACAAGCCCCGCCTAAATTTTTCCCCAAAATCAAATTGCCCTCCACCCATCTTTATCTTTTTCTCAAATCTCTCATCATCTTCAAAATATGTTCTCCCTAAAAAATTTTGAGATTCCTTAGCGGGATATACTTTTCACTTTTCCCTCTTTTGAGTTTCAATTGAACAAAACCCTAACATAAAAAACATCAGCCGTTCTCTTATCATTCTTCTAACAAAAACCCTAACGTAAACAGTCTCATGGTTTCTTGCTTTGAATAATAATTACATCATTATTAATAATCAAATGGCTTTAAACCAGGAGACCATCAACAACAGCAGCTGTGTTGGTGGTGTTCGAGTTACCCGGTCTCAGATTTCTGGGCGAAGGAGCTAATGATGGGGAAGGGGTGATGGAGAAGGGGCAGAAGTGGATTTTAAACCATGGTGGTGCCACTGCAATAACATCATGGGGAAAGTTTTGGCTTTCCGTATGTTAACTTGTCCTTGTTCTTTTATTTTGATTTTATATTACCTAACTATTGATTCTATTCATCTAATTCGTTCCTGAAACAGATACTTGGTGTTAGGGTTTTGTTCGTATGGATGCTTATTTCAACCCTGTTTTTAAGAACAAGCATCACTTGCTTGGCAAAGTATGTCTTTTTTACCTTAAACTGTGTTTTTATTTATAATATGTTTGTTGAATTAATGGGGTGGTTTGGCTTAGCTTATTTGAGGGATTTTAAGGTTATTGAGGATTTGGAAAAGAGAATAAGCTCATTTGTAATGGATTATGACTTATGAGCTTTGCAATTTAAGTTTATAGCTTTTTTAGGTGGTGTTTGTGTATGTAAGTTTTGAAAATCTGGTGAGGTCTCTTTTTTTTTGGCTTATGAGCTTATGACCTTAAATAAGCCAGGTCACTTATTGGCTTATGAAAATCCAGGTACCGATGATGACCAACATTCGATTCGAGAGGTCACTTATTGGCTGCTCCATAATTGTTAAATGATTGTTCTTATCTTATGTGTGTCGACTGCTAATTCTCTGTATTTGTGTTTCAGGTTAGCGTGTCATCAAACGCGGTCCTACAGGCTGGGACTAATGTACATGTCGCCAATGTCACACCTTCTGTTAACAGATCACATGCTCCATTTATACTGGTGGTTACAGATAATGACGCCCCTATCTAATCGTTTTCCCACGGTTGGTGTTTCTATAGGTTTTCATTGCATTTGTTGGCCTGCGTTGTCGTTCTTCCAGTTGTTTTTCGTATATGTTCTTATTACTTATGATCCTAGGTGATACGCAAATGGCTGGTAGGTCAGTAATGTTGGACTTCGCAGCTGGTCTTATCCGGCATGAGGTGAATGTGGAGCCTGATGGTACCGAATGGGCTAATGACATTGTCCATGAAATTGGGGGCAATAAGTCATTTGCGCCAGGTTTGATTGCTGTTGCAAAGTGTTATATGTACGCCCTTTTTGTTATTGTACCTCTTAATGGTATCACACATGTATAAACCTCAGCCAATGGTGCAAGTGTAAGTGGGTCACGCAAGAGGAAACAGCCAGAGGTCACAGGCTATCTAGGTACGTGTATTCATGTATCGTCTCATACCTTTGACTGGTCAAGACTGCCTCATTGGTATCTGATTCACTTGTGTGATACAAATTCCAGGTGGAATACCTTTGCAACGGCCATATAGATATGCCTAATTTTAATTATGATGAAATGAGATTTTAACTAGTAGATCTGATTTTAGTTGTGAAATAATTAGTTATTATTTTGGATAGATATAGATCTGTTAATGTGATGTTGATATTAAGTTATAAGTTATTATACTTGATGAATTTCTAGTTAATTTTGAAGTTTTGGCTAGTTTGTTGACGTGATTGTGATTATATAGTTTCATTGTTATCAGGCTAGTTTTTAGTTATCGCATGGTGGAGATTTAGCGTTATTTGATTTGTTAAGCTTTTAATCATGTGATAAAAAGAAATTAGTAGTCGAAGAACTGATGTTATTAGATCTATTAGATTATAGTCATAGAACTGATGTTATTATGAGATTAAGTTGACTGTTGTTAATTTTGATGCTTATAGATATATTTTGTTATATTGTTGGATCTGTTAGGTTTTACTTCATAACTGTGATGAGATTTATACTTAGTTATGATGCTTATAGTTGTAGTATGTTGTTGTGTTTATGTATACTGTTTATAGTTATAATATCAAACTATGTTATTATATTGTGATGTGATTTCTCATTTTAAGCTACAGTTGAGTATAGCATGATTTGATATGTAGTTTGTTTATTTAGATCTGTTAGGTGTGAGCTGATGATTTGATGTGATTTTGAAATTAGCCAAGCTGTGAAGATAATTTTATATGTTTATAATTATGATTCACTGTAGATTTATATAAGTTAGACTCTAAACTATGAAGAAATTGGATATTAATTTTGACATGTTTAAGTTTAAATAAGCTGCTGATTATAGCTTGTTTTGATTTGTTTGGTTTTAACTTATGAACTGATGTGTATTGAAATTTAGTAAACTGTGATGCTAATTGTTATATAGTATGATTATAGTTTCAATTTGTTGCAGATAAGTTCTAATTGTGACAGATTTAAGTATGTTTGATATGTATGCTTGATGATATCTGCAACTTGTTATTAGTGTAGTGCTAATTTGCATTTGTGTTAGCTTGTGTCGATCTAGGCAATTAACCAAGTTTTAGATGTAATTAAGTTGTTGGTTCTGTATTTAGTCTGTGAATTAAGTTGCATATACTTATGTTTGATGGTTATAAGTGAAGAAATATGCTCTTAAGTTTCATATCTGTAGCTATAGCATTGAATAGATATGCTAGTTTGTAAGTGACAGCAGAACACCACACACAATGTTCATCTTTGTAACTTCAATTTGTAATAAGCTAGCTTGTTGAACTTAGTTAGCTTCTTACTGAGTTTGTCCTAATTTGGTCGTTATTTTGGTTCTAGGCTGACTGTGAAGAAGACTGCAGCTAAGGGAAAGGCTGCAAAGGACCCCAACAAGCCCAAGAGGCCTGCTTGTGCCTTCTTTGTCTTCATGTAATCAACAT
>LBNU01029731.1:19278-31678 GCA_014162995.1 Artemisia annua
AATTCATGTGTGTAAAGATAGAAGCTGGTTCAAGACTTATGAATCAATGAATGATGGTTCTATTCTTCATATGGGAAATGAGTCAACTGCCCTAGTGCATGGAAAAGGATGTGTTGATTTGAAGTTTAGTTCTGGAAAGATTGTTTCTTTGTTTAATGTTTTACATGTTCCTGATATTAGAAAGAATTTGGTTTCTAGTAGTGTTTTGAATAATTGTGGTTATAAACAAGTGATTGAATCTGATAAGTTTGTTTTATCTAAACATGGTGTGTTTATTGGTTTTGGCTATTTGTGTAATCAAATGTTCAGGCTTAATATTGTTCATGATATTGATAATTCTGCTTTTATGTCAACCTCAAAACTATATGATTCAAACTTATGGCATGCTAGACTTGGCCATTGATGAGTGTGTAAATACTAATCATTTTTGTAACATTTCAACTGCCAAAACATCCAAAAACACCCAATAATGCATCAAAATAGTGAAAATATCACAAAAGTGTGTTTTATATGTTTCAAATGCAAAAATATCAAAAACAAATGAAAAACGAACAAAGTTTGCATAATTGGCAGTTTCAGTCCTTCAACTTTCAAAACTTGTCAAAACTAGTCCCTATGCATTAATTTTGAATAAAAAGTCACCAAAGGTCCTTTTGAAATCACAAATAATCATATTTAGTCCTTTGGTGGCAAGTTTGCAAAAATTACACAAATGGTCCTTCAAGTTTCAAAACTGGCAGAAATGGCCCCTGAGCAAAATATTTTGAATGAAAAAGTCATTTATGGTCCTTGGAAAGTAAAAGTTATCACAAATGGTCTTTGGAATAAGAATGTGGTGAAATTACAAGTTTGGCCCCTCAACTTTGACAAATTGGCAAAACAAGTCCCTAAAGTTCAAAAAGTGAGAAATATCACAAAGGACCTTGTACTATTCATCACTTGGCAAATTATACCCCTTGGGCAACTTTGGAAGACTTACACAAAACAAACCCAAAAATATTAACCCATCCCACTCACCCGTTGGCCCTTTTCTTTCCAGGCCCAACCCCTAGCCCGTTACCCTTTTCGTTATAACAAACCCAACACCCCCAAGTTAAATAGTCAACCCCCCCCCCCTTTTCCCTCTCCCCTTTCCCCTCAAAACCATTCACCGTTTCACCTCAAAACCACCATGGCCCATCCATCACATCTCCACCGCCCTTTCCACTCAACCCACCACCCTCACCTAACAAGCCAAAAGCAATTAATGCTCACCACCCCCAATTGCTACATAACAGAGCAAATTGCAATCTTTTTTTTTGCGCCAAAATGAAACCAACGGCCAAGATCACTTCTACAAATCCAATGGTTAAATTTGTTGCTGGGATATCACAAGTGGACCTCTTGGAACCCTAGAAGCATCTATAAAAGGAAGAAGAAGAAGCAGAAGTGGAGGAGTAGTTTTAGCAGAAATTTAGTTAACTCGAATTAGTGTTAACTTAATGTTTTAAGCTTTCATGTACTCTCATTTTTAATCTTGTAATCCTTTTCTTCAATATAATAGAAGTTATCAGTTTGTACCAAGCTTGTTCTCTCTATTTCAGTTTCATAGAAAATCAAAGTTTTTAAAATCTTATTAAGCTCTGTTGGTATTTCCATCTAGTCATAAGTTCACTTAAGTCCTTAATACACATAAGAAAACATAAAAAAAGTAAAAAACAGAAAACAAAGGACACCACAGGATACCTTTGCATATGAGGCATGGAAAGCTTTGGAAGTGGTCTAAATGGATTGGCCAGATGGACTGTACCTAGCTTATCTTTGATAAGCTAGGAGCTTGTTGAGCTTAAAGATACCCTGGTTAAGCCAGAGGTCAAGGTTTCTAGTTCTTACTTTTTAAATTTCAGTTTTTAAGAATTATTGGCATTATCTTTGATTGTCAGCTTTAAGTGTTTTATCTTGTTGATTTCTGCTTAATTGTGTTTAAATTAAGTTAGTGTAAGTTTATTTGTCAGTGATTAGGATTAGAATCTCATTTTGCTTCTTTAATCTCATTTTCATATCAGTAAAGGGGTGTTTGGTTCAACTGTCATAAATAGGTTCAGGGTAGTTTGAGTTGTTGTTCTTAGTTGCTACACATCTCATTTGGTCTAATAACTGCATTTCAACTTTAAAAACCAGGTCTCATTTGGTAAAAAGTCAAAAATCTCTTTTCACCCTTGTCACTTAGTCACTGTTGGGTTTTATAAATCCATACCCATTCAAGTCCTTTCATAAGTTGTTTATCTAGCTTATTTTAGTTTCATAATGGCTTAATATAACAATCTCAGTGACTTAGAAGCTTGTAAATCTCATAAAAGTCAAAACAAGAGTAAAAACCAAAAAGTCAAAACTAACAGTGAAAATTTTTTGAATAAACTTTGGAATTTCGTGTAGGGCTTAATTTTTGAAGTTAAGGGTTTAGCTTGTAGGATCTTGGTAATTTACTGCTTGTCTTCATTATAGTAATTTTTATAATTTTTAGTTAGCTTATTAGATTGCTTATTTCACTGCTTAGTTTGGACTGTTTGTCAAATATTGCTCTGTGCACAAGTTTACTTGACCACTTTCACAAGCTTGCACAATCCTTGATAATTGGTTTTAGCTTATGGTTTATGTGCCTTTGTGAAGCCCTTCTGGCTAGTTTTATGTGTGCAAGCTTGTTTTTCCATTAATAGCTTATTTGGTAGGGCTGCATTAAGCTTTTTGTTTGTCCCATGTTCTGTGATCACTGAGCAATTCAGTGAATACAAGTTTTTTCTCAAGCTTGTCAAAAGCTCACCAGTGGACCCCACAGTGTGAGCTTGAGCTTTTTGGAAAGCCCATAAGCTCAGCTTATTGGGTCAAAAGCTTCCTTGGACCTTTGACCACCTCTGTGGGCCCCACAAGGTCTGCAAGATAACCCCAAGGTCTATTTTGTGTCTGTGCATTTTTGATTTGCTTATTTCTGTGTTTAAGCTTATTCCTTTGTGCTTATTGGTAATTTCTTGCTTATTAGTGTGCATAATACTTGTGTGAAGCTTAATATACCTTCCTTGTTCATCTGTTTAGCTTATTGCTAGTTTTTTCAAATCCAAAAATCCATTTTCAAAGCAAAAAAACTAAACTGAGGGAAAAATTAGCTTGCATATTGCTTATTTTTAAGTTCTAAATAAGTTGTCTTTACAAAAGTTTCATATTTTCAGTGTATAAATAGTTTTCAAAAAGAAAATCCAAAAAATAATCACTTTTAAAAAAGTGATAGCTTCTATTTAAGCCATTTGGCTTATTGCTCATCTTTTTCATAAACTAATTTTCATTTTTATAATTTTCACAAGTTCCTGTTCACTTGTAGTATTTGTAATAATTTTCTTAGATTTTATCTTCTCATTTAGTATTTATAATAATTAATAATATTTAAAATAGTTTTAATTAAAAAATCAAAAACAAAATCCATTTCTGTTTATTTTTAATCTCTGGTTTATTTTTATATTTTTCCTAGGTCTTATTAATTATTTAGTATTTTTAGAAAATATTTTCATAATTATTACTGTTCATTTGCTATTTATCTTAATTAAATTAGTTTAAATAGTTTTTAATTAGTAATTAAGTAAATAATTAATAAAATAATGTAATAATAGTTTTTATAAACTTTTTATAATTTTTAAGGTTCCTGAATTAGTTAATTAGTTTTATAAAATATTTCATAATTATCTATGTCAATTTTAGTATTATTAGTAATTTAAATTAGTTTAATAAGTTTAATTAATATAATTAGTAATTAATTAATATTAAATTCAGAAAAAGAAAAAAAGACATATTTTTAATTTTTATATCATTTTTAATTTATTTTAGAGTTTTTAAAAATAAATTTGCATTTTCTTAGCTTTAATTAATATTATATTATATTTAGTTTAAGTTAAATAGTTATTATAAGTAATTAAATAGTTATAATTAATATTAGATAATAAAATAATCAAAAAAATATTTTTCTTTTTTATAAAATTTTCTTTCAAAATTAAGTTTGTAAAAAAGTCATTTTCACCCCCCTGTAGTTTGTTTTTGCAGATTTCCACTTTTCCAGCACGCATTTACGTTTTTAGGATTAATTGTAATTCTGTGTTTGTTAATACTGTTTTATTATCATTCCAAGCAATCATTAGTGTAAAATCAAATCAAAATCTATATCTGGTTACTATTCCCAAATCACTCATTCCAGAACGTTTTCCCAAAACACAATTTCAATCTCGCCGGGACATAACGACCCGGGGATACACTGTGCTTACACCGGATCATAAATTGATCTATCCTCTCTCAGATTTGACTTTTTGACCACACCTGGTTAACTGGTTAGTTTGGGAGGAGTCAACCATGTACATTTTAAAAGGATGCAAGATATGTCTAAGGATGGGTTAATCCCAGCATTTGACATGGACACTGAAAAGTGTAAAACTTGTATGATGAATAAGATAACTAAGAAACCTTTTCAAAGTGTAAGACGTGAAACTAAAGTGTTGGAACTGATTCATAGTGATCTATGTGATTTGCATGCTACTCCCTCTTTGGGGAATAAGAAATACTTTGTGACTTTTATTGATGATGCTTCTAGGTTTTGTTATGTTTATCTATTACATACTAAGGATGAAGCATTAGATAAATTTAAAGTATTTAAAACTGAAGTTGAATTGCAACAAAGTTCCTTAATCAAAAGATTTAGGACTGATAGGGGAGGAGAGTACATGGATACTCTGTATTTTTAGTCTGTTGGTATAATCCATGAAACAATTGCTCCCTATACTCCTCAGCAAAATGGTATTTCTGAAAGGAAAAACAGGGTGCTGAAGGAGATGGTTAATTCCATGTTGTCCTATTCAGGGCTGAGTCAAGGGTTCTGGGGTGAAGCTATGTTAACAGCTTGCTATTTATTAAATAGGGTTCCCAACAAAAGGAACAAGGTTACCCCTTATGAACTCTGGACTAAAAGAAAACCCAACCTGAACTTTCTCAGGATTTGGGGTTGTAGGGCTGTTGTAAGACTCCCTGATCCAAAGCAGAAAACTTTGGGTGAAAGAGGCATTGAATGCATCTTTGTTGGATATGCTGAGCATTCCAAGGCATATAGGTTCTATGTTATTGAACCTAATGAATCTGTTTCAATTAACTCTATAATTGAATCAAGGGATGCACTTTTTGATGAGAATAGATTTTCATCAGTCCCTAGACCAAGTCAGAGGATTCCAGATGGAACCAATGATACTGGTGTTTCAGAGATCCCTAATGAGGTTTCTGATGAGGTTGTAGAACAACAACCTGAACCTGAGCTCAGAAGAAGCAAAAGGGTTAGGACTCAAAGTCATTTGGACCTGAATTTCAATTATACTTAATTGAAGGTACAAGGAGTGAGGTCTCTGACCAATATTCCTATTGCTTCATTGTTGAAGATGATCCCAAAACATTTGAAGAAGCAATGAAGTCCCAGGATGTTGCTTTCTGGAAAGAAGCAATAAATGATGAGATGGATTCCATCATGGGCAACAACACTTATGTGTTAACTGATCTACCACCTGGTTGCACACCTTTAGGTTGCAAATGGATTTTCAAAAAGAAAATGAAGGTAGATGGAACTGTTGAAAAGTTCAAGGCAAGACTAGTTATTCAAGGCTTTAAACAAAAGTCGGGAATAGACTATTTTGATACTTATGCCCCTGTGGCTCATATCAGTACCATAAGATTGCTAATTGCTTTGGCATCAATTCACAATCTGGTTATTCATCAGATGGATGTGAAGACAGCTTTCTTGAATGGTGACTTAGATGAGGAGGTTTACATGAACCAACCTCAGGGCTTCATCATGCCTGGCAATGAAAACAAGGTGTGTAAACTAATTAAGTCTCTTTATGGACTAAAACAGGCACCTAAGCAATGGCATCAAAAAACTGATGAAGTGGTTTTGTCTAGTGGTTATTTACTTAATCAGGCTGATAAATGTGTATATAGCAAATTTGATGAATCTGGTAAAGGGGTCATCATTTGTCTATATGTTGATGACATGTTGATCTTTGGCACTGACCAAAATCAAGTTGATCTTACAAAAGAATTTTTGTCATCAAGGTTCTCCATGAAGGATATGGGGGAGGCTGATGTTATCCTTGGTATTAGGATTAAACATGAAAGTAACAAGATTTCTATCTCTCAGTCTCATTATATTGAAAAGGTGTTGAAGAAATTTAATTACTTTGATTGTACTCCAGTGAGTACTCCTATGGATGCAAGTGAGAAACTAATGCCTAATACTGGCAAAGCTGTATCTCAACTTGAGTATTCTAGGGTGATTGGCTGCTTGATGTATGCCATGACTTGTACAAGGCCTGATATTGCTTTTGCAGTGGGTAAAGTGAGCAGGTATACTAGTAATCCTAGTGCTCATCACTGGCAAGCAATTCAGAGGGTTTTTAAGTATTTTAAGAGAACTATGGATTATAATCTCTCATATACTGGTTATCCTTCTGTATTAGAAGGATACACTGATGCAAGTTGGATCAGTAACACTGAAGACAATTCGTCTACCAGTGGCTGGGTATTCCTACTTGGTGGAGGTGCAATTTCTTGGGCATCCAAGAAACAAACTTGCATTACTAGTTCAACCATGGAATCTGAATTTGTGGCTTTAGCTGCTGCTGGTAAAGAAGCTGAATGGTTGAGAAACTTGCTTCTTGAGATTCCATTGTGGTCTAAACCTATAGCACCTATTTCGATCCGTTGTGATAGTGTTGCTACATTGGCAAAGGCTTATAGCCAGATGTACAATGGGAAGTCTAGACACTTAGGTGTCAGGCATAGCATGATTCGTAAGCTTATCATGAATGGGGTGGTATCTATAGAGTTTGTTAGATCTCAACAAAACTTAGCTGATCACTTGACGAAGGGTTTGGCTAGAGACTTGGTTTTAAAGTCTGCTAAAGGGATGGGTTTAAGTCCAACTTAGTCACTGAATGCAAAGACACCCAACTCCCTTCTGAGGAAACTTGGAAGCTGAGTTCAATGTGGAAAGCTGAACATTTAGTGGACTGAATCACATGTTTTATATTACATCCCAAGGTTGTGCTTGTTACCTGCTGGAAAAGGAGGATGAAGTCTTTACTTCTCAATGGTTAATTTCTTTGACAAAGTGCTTAGCAGGAGCATGAATAAAGAGGAACCACCTATGTAAATGTTGAAGTTTTGCCGCTTCAGGAAGCTTTTGGACTTTTAGCTTTTACAACATTTATGAATTGGATACGGACACATGGCTTGTATAGTGTCAGGAGTATTTTTAGTGTTTGAAAACTTGTGTGTATTTATCATCAGGTATTCAAATGGGTTGATGGGTTCAATTCTTAGAACACCCTGATTCACGAATATTTGAAAGTATATGTACTAAGATGGAAATTCAATCCTCAGGATATTTTCATTTATGCACTTGTTTTGTTTAATGTTTATTATTTCATGCAAAGGAAGTGAACTAAATTTGGGGAGGATTGTTGGAAAATTTAGTGCGCTTGAGGGATTAATTCACACCTGGTAATGGGTTTGGAGGTACGGAGTGTACACCCATTTGGTCACTGAATTCCTTGACTCAATAGTGGTTATGCTAGTAGAATCGGCTGCTGGTAGATTCTGCTGATAGTTGAATCTGCTGCTAGACTCTGCTGCTAGATTCTGCTGATTCAAAGTACTGCTGATTCAAAGTACTGCTCGGTTTTAACCACTGAATCCTACTATTATGGAAAGTATTATTTTATAATTAATGGGCTGTTAATTATACATAATTCCATGGGCTAGGGTTTGAGTATTCTCTATTATAAATAGAGGTCATAACATTCTGCATGGTAACGATTAACATCAAACCCTAAACACTAAATACGCATCTGGTTCTTGCTTTGTGCCTAAAACAAGAACACCACTTGGTCTTATCCCATAGAGATATTCGTGTAACCCAGACATAGGGTCGAATAGTTTCTATTGGAAAGTGATACCACGATTTCAAGTGAATATCCAGTACCTTATTGATTATCTTAACCCTAATCTGGGAACACTCTAACACATATAAACCAACAAAAATCTACTTAATGAAGAGAAACTTTGTGTGAGTGAATCCAAAGAATCTTTTAGAGTGCTCAAGACTCAGTTTGAGGCTCTTAAACTCGTGGTTATTTACTGCTTCATATTCAAGGTTTACAAGGGCATTTGAAAACTTCATCAGAGTGTATTATCACATTTTTAGAGCTGTGTTTATCTGTAACTTGGATAAACATGAAAAGCTACTTGATGCAAAAGAAAAAGAGACGAATGAAAGAGAGATGAGTAAAAGAGAGATGGTTGAAAGAGAGATAAACAAAAGAGAGATGATTGAAAGAGAGATGTGTTAGGATCATAGTTTTCAACTATTCAGTCAAGTCTCGGTCATTTCAGTAAATGTAATAGGTTGCTTTTTGCCCTAATCCTTTCCTATAAATAGGACATCATATCTCTTGTAATATTGTTGGTTAATTTCATATCTAAAGGAAACTCTTGTTCTTTCATCTTTCATATTGATCTTAATCAACCAAGTCTAACTCTCATCTCATTTCTCTTATAAGATTACTTGTGTTTACTAATATGGTGACCTAACAAGTGGTATCAATCGCTAGAAGAAGGTGTAGTTTTATATTTTTGTGATATACGAACCATAAACTCGTTTTTTTATCTCGTTAGATTCAAAAAGTTTGCAACATTCTTGCTTCTTTTGTGTTTTTATCACATATTTGATTACAAACTTGTGTTAGAAACCAAAACAAAAAACAAAGTTTCAAAATTTTTGGGTTTTTTAAGATTCGTACAAACTTGTACTATTTATCGAAAATTTTATAATTTTTGTTAAAAAGTTCAAGTTTGCAACTTTCATTAAGATTTCATCATTTTAATGCTAGTTGTACAAGAATCTTGGATTAAAAACTCATTTTAGGCTTGCTTTTTCACAAAAGAAAAAAACGTATTTTTGGCACTCTATCGAGAACACAAAACCCCATTTTATCGAGAACCTTAAACCCTCTTTTATCGAGAACCTTCGATATTACTACTTAAGTGTTTTTGTTACTTACTCAGTGCTTTTCTCTCTTGTATAAGAAAGAAAACACTTCGACTTATTGGATAGTTTCGTTATTGTATAATCTCGAAACTTTGATACTTGTTATCGAGAACCTGAGGTTATCGAGAACTTCACCATTTATCGAAATCACTTTCAGATACATCGAAAACATACTTTGTCTTCATTGAACTAAAGATCTCGATAATTGTCTCCAACATTTCTCGATAATCTCCTTTTATCGAGAACAACGTGAGTTATCGAGATCCTACTTGTTTTATCGAGAACTTCAGTTTATCGAGATTACTTGGACTTTAACATTTTATCGAAATCATCCTATAACCAAGTATCGAAATCACATTGGGATTGGTTTTCTAAGATTTGTCTTAAGTACTATACCTTCTACAAGATCCATAAACCACAAGTTTTTCAATCATGTCTTACGTACCATACTCTGAAGCTCCATTTCAACATCCTCTATACATCAATGCTCGTCAACATCTACTGCATGGAACTGCATATACTCCTCCATTTATGCTATCAGGACCATACCATGTTTGGAAAGACAGATTTTTGCAATGGCTTCAAAAACGTCCACATTCTGATCTACTGCTGAAATCAATCAAAGATGGACCATATTAGATGAAATTCATTGCCGATACTGAAGGAAATANTGGTATTATCATTATTTGCTACGTTATTCAATTACTCGTATGGTTAATGTTTATGTCCAATAAGGTGTCCAATGGGCCTTGAAGCCCACGACTTAGATGATAGGGAAGGAAGGGAGTGTTGCCCTATCCCTCTCCTATAAATAGGACACCATGTATCTCATAATATTTGTTGGTTAATTTCACATCTTAAGGAAACTCTTGTTCTTTCATCTTTCATATTGATCTTAATTAACCAAGTCTAATTCTCATCTCATTTCTCTCATTTGAATACTTGTGTTTACTAATATGGTGACCTAACAAGTGGTATCAATCGCTAGAAGAAGGTGTAGTTTATTTTTTTGTGATTATTCGAACCAAAACTTGTTTTTTATTTCGTTAGATTCAAAAATTTTCCAACTTTCTTGCTTCTTTTGTGTTTTTATCACATATTTGCTTACAAACTTGGGTTAGAAACCAAAACAAACAACAAAGTTTCAAAGTTTTTGAGTTTATTAGATTCGTATAAACTTGTACCTTTTTATCGAAAATCTTAAAATTTTTGTTAAAAAGTTCAAGTTTGCAACTTTCATTAAGATTTCATCATTTTAATGCTAGTTGTACAAGAATCTTGGATTAAAAACTCGTTTTAGGCTTGCTTTTTCACAAAAGAAAAAACGTATTTTTGGCACTCTATCGAGAACACAAAACCCCATTTTATCGAGAACACATAAACCCCATTTTATCGAGAACATTCATTCTTACTACTTAAGTGTTTTTGTTGCTTACTCAGTGCTTTTCTCTCTTGTATAAGAAAGAAAACACTTTGACATATTGGATAGTTTCGTTATTGTATAATCTCGAAACTTTGGATAAGTGTTATCGAAAACTGAGGTCATCGAGAACTTTACTGGTTATCGAAATCAATTACTTGTTTTCGAAATCTTGTGAAACTATCGAAATTAAATTCAGTGACATCGAAAACACACTTTGTCTCCTTTGTACAAAGGATCTCGATAATTTTCACATAGTTTTCTCGATAATTTACTTTTATTGAGAACTTCATTGGTTTATCGAGAACTTCAATTTATTGAGATTATTTGGTCTTTAACTGGTTATCGAAATCATCCTTTTACCAAGCATCGAAATCACTTTGGGTTTTGGTTTCCTAAGATTTGTCTTAAGTACTATACCTTCTACAAGATCCATAAACCACAAGTTATCAATCATGTCTTACGTACCATACTCTGAAGCTCCATTTCAACATCCTCTATACATCAATGCTCGTCAACATCTACTGCGTGGAACTGCATATACTCCTCCATTTATGCTATCAGAACCATACCATGTTTGGAAAGACAGATTTCTGCAATGGCTTCAAAAACGTCCACATTCTGATCTACTGCTGAAATCAATCAAAGATAGACCATATCAGATGAAATTCATTGCCGATACAGAAGGAAATATTACACTTCAAACTTGTGATGGTTTGACCGGTATTGAACTTGATCAATACAATGCTGATAAGGAAGCTGCTTGGTTTATCACTACCGCTCTTCCTAATGCCATGTACACTAAGCTGGAATGTGATGCAGGTGCTCAAGAGTTGTGGAACCACCTTGCTATTATGCACAGTGATGAGGATCCTACAGTCATCACTGATAGACTCATTCGCTCTTGCTTACAGAGAACGTTTCCTAAGACCATTCTTCCTGCATCAATCTTCATTCATGGGTTCACCTACACTAATGAAGGATTTGTCTTGGACAACTCTAGTGAGCATACTTCAGAAGATCCTCATACTCATCAAACGATTATGCAACAGTTTGAACAACTCGGTGTGTCATCCACTGCACTTACTTGTGTACCATCTAAAGCATCACAACCTACTCCTAAAAGCAGTGCCTACTATCTTCAGAAGTACCTCTCAACTCTCCGAGATGAAGCAATTGCACGTAATCAACAGCAAAAAGATCAGATGACTGATATGGATACTACTGATGATATGATATTGATGGCAGACACAGAAGAAGTTCAGGTAACAGACTCAGGCCCAGTCTATGATACTGACGGTCAGTCTCAGGTATGTGATAACTCATGTCTCATTCACGACATTGTCTCTCCTTCTGTCTCAAAAACGAATGAGGTCCAAGTAGTTCAAGCTGATTCCCCGTTATCTACTCATGAGAATGATCACATGTCCACAATGGTTATATTTGATGACTATGATCAAATGAATCCAGGTGTTACATTTGATCATCCTGCTATCACAATGACTAATGATAACGATGGTCAACTTGAACCACATGAACCTTTGAACGATTCAGAAACAGAACTCAGAAAACTTCTTTTGGTCAGTCATAATCAGAACATCCAATGCCAAGGGTTGAATGCTAAATTGAAAACCAAGATTAAATTTTTAACAAGAGAACTTGAGCACAGTAAACTACAACTTAAGGTTTTTGAAACAAAAGATGCTCAGGAAACAAGATTAGATCTTATCCCTCAAAACGCTAACGACTTAAAGAATAAACTAAGCATGATCAATGAAGCTCCTTTATTTCAATACTTTAGATCTGTCATAAATGAAATTAAGTTGATAGACACTGCCATTGAACGCAATTCTGAAGTCACGGTTACAAATTTCATG
>LBNU01029731.1:32016-72803 GCA_014162995.1 Artemisia annua
GCCACCAAGAGTTCCACCACCACAACCTACATCTCTTGACATCACACTTTCAATGTCACCATTTACACCTCTTGATGCACACTTTTCACCATCTCCCAACAATCCACCAACCTACAACCCCGTCCCATGGAGCTTACTTGAAGCTCATGGTGACACTTGCTTGTGTTGCATCCACAACCGAACAATTGTGTTCGAGCTTAGAGATGAGCTCCACTACATGTTCTCCAACATGGAAAACATGTTACATCAACTTCAAACCACCACCAACTCAACTCCACCACCACCAACAACAACCACACCTCCACCACCATCATCCACAAACACTCCTCCACCATCACCATCTCCATGCTCACCATTCATTCCACTCCATTAAACATGCTTGGTGGTTGAAAAATAAAATCATTTTCAAATATTTTGGGAGGGCAAGCTCTAGGAGGATATTCATGTAGAGCTTTTGGTCTAGCTATGTGATGTTTGTAAGCCTTAGAGGCTTTTATTTGGTTTAATTGTATCTTGCTATGATGAATGTAATTTTCTTTTTCATGAATGATTATGGTTATTTGAGTTTATTATCTTGCATGCTATATATATGTGTGTTGCTTGTCCACTAAATATTTTTTGCAAGAATTCCATATCTCGATTTCTTTTTGACCTCAAAACAAGGGGGAGTATACGTCAAGGGGGCGCTCCAAGCTTATCGGGATAAACCTTTTTGATGCTAACAAAAAGGGGGAGAAGTGATATAAACTCATATTAATACTTGTATATAAACTAATTTTTCGCTTAATGAGTTTAGATTTTGTAATCATCAAAAAGGGGGAGATTGTTGACATAAATAATGCGTAAAAACGTTATTTATATTTTTCGATATCTCTACGTTTTGATGATCACAAAATGGAAAATCATTAAACGTAAGATTACTACGTAAACAATTATTAAGCTAGTTTATATCATTATATCCAACTGCGTAAACAATTATTAAATAGTATATATATATATATATGTATATGTATATATACATATATATATATATGTATATATATATATATATATGTATATATATGTATATGTATATATATATATATATATATATATATATATATATATATATATATATATATATATATATATATATATATATATATATATATATATATATATATATATATATATATATATATATATATATATATATATATATATATATATATATATATATATATATATATATATATATATATATATATATATATATATATATATTATATATGTATATATATATGTATATATATATATATATATATATACACTAGTGTCAAAGCCCGCCCAATGGGCGGGCATGACTTGTAATTTACGTAAATAGGGTTATCTTAATTCATAACAATGAAAATATATGAACATTAAGATTTATAGAACAATTAAAGTATACAAATTATATTGTAACAACATAGTATATGAATTAAACTCATAGAACAATTAAAAAATACAATGTAAATTTACATCAAAGTTTAATCTCAATGACACACCGTGCAAGTCTGTTTGTACTCATATTACATGCAATTTAATATAGATAAATCTCCACAACTTTATCTTGTGTCGAAATAGGACTACTCACAAACACAATTGGCTCGTATCCATCTTGACCGAACCATGCACGTCTCTAATATGCAAGCATAAATAACATTGTGTTATAAATATTTGATTTTGTATACCAGGTTGTGCCAATCTATATGATGAATGAATCAAGTAAACCTAAAGGCCGGATGTGTAAGCTACATAAAGTTTTATATATCGTTAATCAACTGTTGGCTACAGCATAGATGTGCGGTATTTGCAACAGATGCACTTGTAGTTATAAACATTGCACTTTCAATTTTTAACAAATTGATGAACTTGATGGAGGCCAGGAGATCACTGTTGTCCATACCATCAGTTTTCTAACAAACAAAGAGAACGACGACTTCACAAACAAAGTCTCTATTAACAATATCAAACGTCTAATGTGACATATCTTTACATGATCTTAACTTATGCATCAACCAATCCCTAAAGAGTCCACTAAGCGCTTCCTATATATATTTTGTGAAAATGATCCATGCTAAAACTAATAAAACCGCGAATACAGCTTCAATGATAGATTAACCATTAAACTAAATGATAAGTACTCCAAAAATAATATCCTAATATAAAGTTGAAATTGAAACAAATAGCATATTAATTTCAGTATGATCCATGGTCATGAATCAGATAAGATTCTAATATAGTGTTGAAATTGCATCATCAATCACATAACGTCCACAATCAATCATCTTATTTAATTATCAAAAACAGGTAATCAACAGCAAGTAATAACTTAGAATCAATGTACTTCCAATATTAATAAATTAAAAATTAAAAAATCTTACTGACCCATCGCATCTGTTTATGTGGATGGTTTTTATGTGAGGCAACAATGATGGTTGTTAGAGGAAGAAATTTTAGGTGATGATTCCTGGAGGCTAGCGTAGAATCATCTTACATGACATAACTAAGCAAGTAATGTAGTTCCAAGAAAGAGTTGACTGCAACCATAGCCCAATGAGTGTCAACAGTATCTGAAAAGGAACAACCATAAGCTCATTCGCTCATTCAGTTTTAAAAAAAAATGTATTGTTCCTTTTTCTCTGATATATATCTGTATGGATGTTGGTTGGTAACTAAATCAAATATTAACAAAAGAGAATATTCTTAATAGAGTACCTAAGATATATTAAGCCTAAAAGAAGCATATCCATGGATTAGTTACTTGGTAAATATCAAAAAGCAAAACCTGATTGCATACTTACATGTCATGGGTGTGTATGCTGCATATTACCCGGAAGCTCACGCATACGCTGAAAAAAAAACAAATTCCAAATCTGTAAATTTACTCACAAACGGGATTAAAATTAAAAAAATAAATCAAAAGCTCATACTAATCGGTTTTTTCACCCATTAGATATAAAACACAACCCATATCACGCATTTATAAGTAAACTGGACATAATCAGTACTTTTCTTATTACCTTTGGAGTCTTTAGCATCATAGTCTCCTTCCGTACATGAATCGGCTTTATTTTTTCGAGCAAATTTCAATAGCCGCTTTAACCCTTTGGGTTAATCTTTTTGGTAGATAAATGAAGGCTGGTGCTCAACATTTCCCCACTCAAAATAATCAGTGTCTGTACTATTCTACCCTAGAAGTATTTGAGATAAAGAACGACGAACCTTTGGACTTGATGGTCCAGCTAGCGCAACAACTTTGACAACCTGCACCGGGCTTTCACTTTCCATGCATGGAATAATATCGTCTTCCTCGTGCGCATCAAACCAACCTTTCTGCAAAATATCCTCTTCCCCGTGATTATTTGATTGATTGTCAACTTCCACCCATGCAGTTGGAAAAGTCATTCTTTCTGTTGATTCCACTCAATCGAAGCTCGATGCTTTTCACAACTTTCTTCTTTTTCAGTTTGAAGAGTGTCACCCTTCACACCCCATGGCTCTGGCTCAGGTGAGTGTGGTTTTATATTTTCTGCATTACTATCAGAAATCTGACTTTCCATAAAATGGATATCAGACTCTGCTTCTAATGCTACATTGTTGGGGTTGATCAAAGAAACCTGACTTTCACCCATTCCTGAACTCCATCTTCTGAGTACAGTTTTGTTTGGACCACCCGCTATTTTTAACAATTTTTTTTGTCTTAGGAATGTCCACTTGTTGGTCTCTCTGCTTGCTTTCAAATAGACTGATTTTATCTTGCACGCTCATTCTTAATACATCATTCTTCGAGTTCTCATTATTTGTAGCACCATAACAGAATAAGGACATAAAATATTCAAACCACACTTTAATTTAAAACCCATATACATAATCTCACTAAAATTAAATACATGTGTCGCATAGCTTCACTTACCGTGGTTTTTGTTGGACGGAGGTTGCATCATTAAGAATGTCATTGTTGATATCTGGTCATGTGGCCGGTTTCACAAAAGTCGCCAAATCAATCGCGATCACAGGGGTTTCTTCAATCGAATACAAAAGAAACATATATTTAGTCATGTAACAACTAAATTTAGAACTACTAACCAATTTTCTCTTTTTCACATTCATAAAACAAAGTTACACTTAGATAGTCAAAGACAAATGCATTCTAGCTCCTTGTTAGAAGGTAGCCTTATTAGAAGTTTAATACAAATAGTCGTTTCAAAAAAAGTCAAAGACAAATGCATGCTAGCCTAATCTTCTGGCCTGGTGCAAGACAAACAACATGGGACAGTAAACGAAAATTTGAGACTAATGCATGAAGTGGTGGACAACTTGCTATTCCTAAAAAGATGCATGAAAAACTACTCTTGCAACGTGTGTGTGTGAGAAGTGAAGGATGAGATTGTTTTATCTCACTGGTTGGTCTTCCTCAATGATATAATTAATGTGCATGTCACTCGAATGGGTCGGGTCAATAGGATACCCGTATCATTGATAGTGTTAGACAAGACATAAACATATGTGGATGTACCTTGACTGTCCACTTTTTATCCACAAGAAGATTTAAGGACTTCAAATCACAGTCGATGATGGGTGGAAAGCATTTATGAAGATAATTCATGCCTCGTGCTTGTAAAGGAACAAAGACTTATAAGAACGGTAACAGATATATTATAGCTTCAAAAGAAATTTCTTCAAGTTTAAAGAAGGTAATATCCAATGCCATATGAACACGGCGTACCCGATGTAATCTGGCTGTACTTCGGTCAAGTATCTGAAGCTTATAACTTTTAGTAAAGGGTTCAAGCAACACATACCTATAAGTCGTTTCAGTTTTCACAAACAAAAATGCTTCCATTTAACAATACAAATATGACTTAAACTTCAAAATTATTATCCACATATTCTATATTCTTAACTACAATATAATGTTAGGCTTGTAAATCCATGGGTGGTTTTTAAAGGATTACACCAACTGCATATCCGGAAAAAGCACTTTTAAAATAATTGCTCTTACTCCCTCTTAACACATCTAACCTTTGTGCCAAATCAACAAAAGTTCCTGTTGGTCAGCATAAATATATGTAAAGACAACTTACAAAAATTGATAAAGTTATAAACTGGTAAAATTTCCTGATAAACGACCAAGACACAATCAGCTGAAGTAGTAATAGGGTGTATCTTGCCCTCTAAGAATGCCATACCTGGAATTACAATGTCGCCTAAACCAAGCATAGAATATGGACGTGCAACAACTCTTGTTGGGAAAAGAAGCTGTAGAAGGATTAAAAACATTATGCGAGATAACAATCACAAAATATGGTACACGAACCACCCATTTTAAAGAAAAAATCAAACATTACCTTAATAGGAGCATCAAAAGATCATTGGTAGTAGGGTTCCCCTTGCAAGAAGCAAGATGGTCATTATCAGAATCGGGGCCTAAGTTGAAGGCCACCCCTTTTATGCAATCTACTTTGGATGGTACTGCAATGCATTCATAACATCAAATCATAAGTTAGTTTCTTTGCTTTTAACTCCTTCCCGGCCGTGACTGGTACCATGATGTATATTCAGAATGCTTTTCAATATGTTTGCTTGGCATGTAGAAGATGACTATTTGTATAGGAAAACAATAAGTTACTGTCCGTCGATGTAGTCTCTATTTTATCTCAAACGGATTGAATCAAATAAATTGGCTAAAAGGATACACGGTCAACGGGTGAAACAATTGGAACGTCATTTAAAGTCTATTATTTATAGTCAAACAAATTCAAAATCCATAAAAGAATGTATAAACTGATCACTAATCCCTATTGCTTCTTGGTAGATGCAAACTGAAAATTCTTTCTTTTTTAAACGCTAATAAGTGATGAGAAAGCAAGTGTATACAATCGGATTAGACAAGTAACTACCTTCCTGGAATTTTTTTGTTGGGTGAGAAATTGCTTTCATTGAGGTTTTATCAGACGTCATATCATGACCATCCAATTCT
This sequence comes from Artemisia annua, assembly GCA_014162995.1. NCBI lineage: Eukaryota > Viridiplantae > Streptophyta > Magnoliopsida > Asterales > Asteraceae > Artemisia > Artemisia annua. The sequence continues at coordinate 38,021 of LBNU01029731.1, forward strand.
CTAATTTTTCTTTGAATAAGGAAAACCATTAGTACCACCATCAAAGCGGCGACTGATGTAACTGCGATACCAAGACCAAGAACCAGTGAGATATGGTAGGAATGATTTATCATATAAGGTACAATCAACCATACACGATATGAAGAAAAGAAACAACAGTACCTATGATAAATAATTGAGGAAAGGCTACCATAAGTTTAACCATCAAGCATACTTTGTATTCAACAATCTGCTAAGATGAAAACTAATACCGCAAGTTACTTCGAGTAGCTGACCGCCTCTGCCTGCTACTGGAAGGTGCAAATCGAAATCCCTTTTGTAACCTTCATCTTGTATCTGTAACAATATGGTGGCAAAAGTTAGCATAACCTGTCACATCGATTCTTTTTTTGTCAGATGAAACAACATATGCAATCGGTCAAACATAAAAGGTACTGCAAAAACAATGACACAAACATAAGAACAAATAAAGCAACTCATATTTGATCTGATTAGAACATAAAATAAAAAAAGCTCAAGATAAATTAAGAAGATTAAGAACTGATTAGAAAAAAATACTTACTTGTTTGATGGCGATTATCTGATGATGATGATGATGATGATGATGCCGCCTTAGGTTTGTCAAACGCCTCCACATCATTCAAGCACACTAACATCATAAACAGAAAATCAGAAAACGTATAAAAATCATTAGGGTTATGAGAAAAAGGAGGCGTGCCTTGTTTTGTTACCTGTTTTTTTTTTATCTTTATAATTAACAATAGCAAAACGCCTATATTTATATGTTATAATTACAACCTGCACAAAGACACATTATAAATCATTAAAAACCTAAAATCATGAAGGAGTTTTCTTCCTGGAGAGAGTTGTGCTTATTAGGGTTTTTGTTTCGTCAAAAAATATACATATGTTTTTTAAAGACGGATGAATGTGTATTACGTGATTATGCTATTATTAGGGTAATGGAAAAAATTTATCCAATGTAGACNCAAAACGCCTATATTTATATGTTATAATTACAACCTGCACAAAGACACATTATAAATCATTAAAAACCTAAAATCATGAAGGAGTTTTCTTCCTGGAGAGAGTTGTGCTTATTAGGGTTTTTGTTTCGTCAAAAAATATACATATGTTTTTTAAAGACGGATGAATGTGTATTACGTGATTATGCTATTATTAGGGTAATGGAAAAAAATTATCCAATGTAGACCTCCTATATAGATTTCGGCATACACAATCTTAACAAAAAAAAAAAAAAAAAAAAAAAAAAAAAAAAAAGTGGTGGTTCAATGGTAAACATGTCACATTACATCCTCAAGATCTTGAATTCGAATCCATGCATGTGCTTTTTTGAAAAAAAATACGAAATTAATTATTAACAGATTAAATATGCTGACATGGAAATCATAACTAACACTACTGATGACATGGCACTTGAAAAGTGATGACATGGAGTTGACCGTGCTTATTTGGCATTATAATGGTCAAACGCCTCTTGTTATATATATATATATATATATATATATATATATATATATATATATATATATATATATATATATATATATATATATTGTGAGGTTCTTTTCAGAACCAAATAAATTGCGAGAACTGCGAGAATAAATCTAAACCTTTGAATATGTTGATCAATGGCTAAGATCATTTGTGGCATAAATGTAATAAACCAAAAGATTAACTATTAATTCGTAAGGCACTATGGGTATTAATGGAAATTCACATTTGAAGATTTATAAACCGTCCACTAGAAAAAAGGATCTGATAATCGCTTTGCAGTTCATCCTTTTTTTTCCACATCTTATAGCCGTCATAATCAAACCTCTATAATACTCTCAAGTAATTAACAATTGTTCTTGTGGACCGTCTTTTATTTGGTCATTAATTTATTCAAGAGTTGGTTACTAATGTATGCTTGTGATTTTGAGATAGAAACAATCAAGACCAGGTTTGCCTTTTGTTCTCATTTTCTAAAAGTTATGATTCTTGAATTAAATTAGTATTTGAGGGATTTGTTTATCGGTGCATCTTTTGTTTATTTTTTATTTATTTACGCTTATCATTTTTTACATTCTTTTTATTACTTTATGAATAATCATGTTTGCAGTTTGTTTTCCAAATCGTTTTATTGATTGCTTAAAAATCATTTTGTGTTTTATTGATTTATTCGGTAGTGATTAGCGTTTTATTGTTTATTGATTTATTCGGATCTGATTTTTTATTTATTTATTTATTTTTTTTACTTTCGATCTGATTTTTTTGGTTTTGGATCTGAAAACGAAATTGGTTTCGATCTGAAAAAAAAATAGTTTCGAAAAAATAAAACCTTAGTAATAAATTGCGAGATTAAGACAAAATTATTCATCTAACATGTTGAATGATAATTGATGGTGGTAGGTTACTTGATGTTGTGGATGCTAGCACATACTTGTATCAATTAAGATAAGCGAGACGATAAAAACACATGTGCACAAGGATGAAAAACACATGTGCAAATTTCATGGGTTCTTGGACTTAGCGAGGAATACATGTGCACGACTAAAAGATGAACCAACTTCTAAGGATTTTAGATTATGCACATGTGCACGCTTCATATATTTGTAATAAAATTGAATCCAAGTGTAAACATAATGACGTTTGTGATAAAGCTGATATCACTAGAATAATACAATTTGTAAATTTGGAAATTGCAAAAATCTATTGTTAGAGTTTTTCGTTTGTATTTATATTTATGTAATGTTTCTAAAAGATACACGTGCACATACAAAACACATGTGCATAAACGAAAAATACAATTGTCATAATGTAGTTAGTAGTTAACCATTTTTTTACAAAACACATATGCACATAATGTATTTTTAAACATGTATAATGAAATAAAAAATCCTAAAACTTAGTAACTAAAAAAACGATTTTTATTAAAAAAAAAATCAAAAAGAAAATAAAAAAGGTAATTTTACCATTATACCCTTTTGAATTAAATAATAAAACTTAATATTCAAAAAAATCTGATTGGTTGATGCTGGTTCTCGCCGAAGCTTTAGAATTGTTTCTACAAGATCTCTGATCGGACATATGAGGTGACTCTTCAGAAAGGAGCAAAAATTTTTAATTAGTTTCACCTGTAAGTACACTGTCTAATCTGGTTTAGTTGTATAAACCTCAGCATATGCACAAAGCAGTCAAATGAATGTGGTTACGATAATTCTATGTATCCTCTGACTTTTTCCCCTGAATTGCAGAAAGCAGTGTTTCCGGAACTTTATTGTGTTTGATTTCCTGAGAGAAATTGTTGGCAAGGTCCCTGAGCTAGGTGGCTCTGATCACAGCGGAAGAGAAATCTGCTACTAAAAGAAGGTTATGATGATCTTTGATTTAATCTTTTATGCTGTATGTAAAGAATTTGAGGTTCATCAGATGCTAATTTTCCTTAGTACTTTGGTTTAAACAGGAAAGCTAGTAATGTTAAACAACCATATTAATGATGATGAGGCAAAGAAGGGTATGCTGGTAAGCAACAAAGCAATTACGTCTTTGTAGCTTAGATGATATCTGACAATTTTGGTACATCTCTGCAATTCTAGAAGTCCGTTAGGGTTGTGAAATTGAGGTTGTCATCTCATAAATATACAATATACCAAAAAATTATAGTATGAAGGGTAAGTATAAGAGCTGTGTGCATTGCAGATTTGTTTTACAAAGCTGATCCAAAACATCTGTATCTTATTATGTTTATATATGTATATATACAGTTCTTCAAGATATGTTATACGATAGTATATATGCTTCCCAATTTGTATATGTGCCGCATATTTTTCGTTTTTGAGTGAAGTAATAGTATAGCTTGCCCAAAAGTTTAAGAATCGTTCAATTGGGTCTATATTTTAGCTTTTTGGGTTTCCTTGAGTCATTTATAAATCTTTTTTGGAATCAAAATGGGTTAAAATGAAAAACGGCATATTAAATTCATATATGTCACAACTATACACTTCAAAGGTTGTACATGGTGGTCATTTAGAAATCTTCTAAAATAAGAATTTACTCTACCACATATAACATAACAAGCCCAAAGGTTGTTCAATTGTGCCACATACGTCACAACTTTATACTTTAATTTACCCTTTCCGACATAATTTACAAAATTACCATTGATCATTTCATATGCTTTGCAAAAACTATGGATCACACGGGCTAAATTGACATGTTATAGTTACAATAAAGTATTATTATTAACACATTGTAGTTTTTATACTTGCATTTGTGATTTTGATATTTTATGAAATTCAAAATGATATGAAAATGTAACAGCTTAATCCGCTACTTATGATACCTCCAAGTAATACTCTCTCTTATCCAAAAGAGACTGTATTTTGATGTAAAACTGCTATAACTGTATTGTTAACTAAAGTTTTCCGTGTTGTCCTTAATATCAGCAAGGGACTGTCCAAGCAAACGGGAGTAGTAGAGGAAGGGGTAGGAGCAGAGTTCGTGGTAGACCTAGGCGAGTTTACAGAGGCACCATTAATGGCACAATTCGCTTGTGAAAAACACCAACTGGATTACGAACTAGAAGAATTAGATTCTCAAAAGAACCATCATATAGCACCTGCAATGACTGTTGACCCAACCCCAGTTCGGAACTTTGACCTCAATCTAGATTTAGATGTGAATGGAAACACTCCACCCGTATCAGCACCTGTAACTCCTGCTGGCTTAGCATCAAAGGTGACCTTTGAAATGATAGCTAAAGAATATCCAGGGTGGTCATTGGCGGATGTGGAGAAAATGGCGACTGATCCAATTAAGCTATGAAGATGATTATGATGAAGAATGACCATGGTACAGGTTGGTTAGGTTCCTTGTTTACCACACTGGGTAACTTAGCATAGCGTTAGCAAGGAAGACAAGTAGAACCTAGGAAAGGATGGAAGTTGTAAAATAGCTATTTCTTTTGATGTTTACCAAGTATTGTTGGATTTTGCTCCTTGCATTGCAGGTGTAAATACTATCTTTCGAAAAAGTCGTTACCTTCCTGTAGTTTCTCTCTTTGTAGAAAGTATTCTTGCCTTTTGCATATGTCATTGCAAAATGCGGTCTGTCAGTGCTCTAATTCTACATGTAATATGTAGAGGCTATTATTATATTTTTGAATGGCGGAATTTTATAAGAACACAGATCTAGCAAGATGCTAGAAAGCAACAAAAGTACATTACACGATTGGAGAGCGCTAAAACTAGGTTTTTCAACCATAGATTATTAGTTTCTTGTTTGGTGCGTCAGTCTTCTTGCATTATGTGAGTTTTTTTGTCATCTTTACCATTCTTAAAAAACCGCTGAAATTAATTTATCAATACATCTAGGCATGATATGTTCGTAACTAGAACAAAAGTTAAATTAGTTTTAAGTGTACACGAAGTGTTAACGGTAAGGTGGAATGCAAGAGAAAAGAAGAGAAAAATCCAAGGATAATTAGTTGTAGAACTGTCCGGCCCCTACTCGCATTTCTAGAGCATCACACAAGTACTGAGATTGATTTGCTTGTCTAAGAATTACTGACTTTTTATGCTAACGTGCTATGTGGCTGTTTGTTGCGATGCCTATGGGTTATATTGTGGGCCTGGTGCTTAAAGTGCAGACTCCAGTTTTATAGTCCATCGAGTTTTACCTGTGTGCAAATCTGTTACATGTTTGTTAACCAACTGCTAGTCAGAACTCTTCTCAAATAAAAACCCAATGGGCTCTTTTTGCCAGACCAAATCTATCAGCAGTTGCTCTTATTAGGGGGTTACATGACTGAAAACATCATTCAGAAAGCTTATTCAACAAACTTTATAATGCACACAAACTCAAATTTCAGGAATAATAATTAGCCTCGCTATGAATTCAGAAAAAGTCATTTACATATTTCCCTAGAACTTGATCTATAAGGATGCTGTATCCTTTGTTTGTAGGGTGAAAACTGTCCCAGAAAAGGTATTTTGAATCATCATCACATGTTGGGGAATATTTGTTACATAATACGGCAACCTCTATGTCACCTGTGCCACAACAACCTTTGTCCACAACTTCTACTCCTGTAGTATGACAGAGTGATATTGTTAGTGTAGTAAACAAGAAATTGCTGCAAAAAAATAGGACTACGGTCGTCTAAGTTATGAGTATTTAGTACGTACCATATTTGGAAGGGTTTACGATAATATCAAGCAATGGGTTGTATATGTCAATATAGATGACCCTGGATTGTTCAAGAGTGCTACCGAGGTACTGCATCGCTGTTTGCAACTTGCTATTATATAATTGTGATGCTTGGTTGTATTCCACCACACACTCTCTAGTTTTACCACCTGCAAGAGTTCTTTGTGATGGTACACACCCTAATGGAGGTGCACTGAAAACTCCTATCCTTCTTGCTCCAAGTTTGTAGATATCCTTAATAATTGTAATCCAAAGGCGTCAATAACAAAAACTAAAAAAGTAACATTCACGCTGTTTAAAAGGAAAACAAATAATATACCTGTATGAAGTTTAAAGCACTGGATATCATCATATCAGCGTAAGATGAGACATCATAGTGCAGTCTTTGGATTCCAATAGTGAAGTAAGTATTAGCAATGTCATTGCTACTTGCGACTACTAAGAATATACTATTCGCTAATATGTATTGTGTTCTTTCTTCTCCAACCATACCCTTAACTTTCTTGATGTATTCCTTGAATTGGCTTAGCTGGTCCGGAAATGACAAAACGGACTGATGCAATATACAGTATTTAGTTACAAGTTAAACTTAAAGAAGATATAAAGTTGCATTGATCATTGATATAGTTGGGATATCTTTTAAAAAGGATAATTTCCAGTTTAAACAAAACAAAAACAAAAAGGGTATAGTTGGGTTATTGAAACTCAACTGAGAAAGAAGTTTGTGGACTCAGTGTGTGGTAATGTTTTTTCTTAGTGGAATTGGGTTTCTAACTCTAGTCTTAGTAAAAAGGGGTGTAGAATTGCTATAGGATAGGATGCTAGAGTATTCAAAGTTCAGGTTATATCTTATACTCATCAGCTTGTGAACATGTTGGTTAGTAGGGTTGTTGATGATGAAATTATGTATGTGACCTTTGTGTATGGGGAGAATAATTCTAAAGCTAGATTGGGGTTATGGAAAGAGTTAAGTTATCACAAGAATACAGTGGGCAATAAGCCTTGGTTAATGCTTGGTGACTTTAATGTTATTCTTAACTTTAGTGAACATTCTAGTATTAGCAGAGTTAATCAAGATGGTATGCAAGAGTTTAGAGAGTGTCTGGAAGATATAGGCATGGAAGATGTGAAGATGAATGGGTTGTTTTATACATGGATACAAAAAATGAAGAATCCTGAGCTAGGAATTCTTAAGAAGTTAGATAGAGCTATGTGTAATGTGGAGCTGATGCAAAAATATCCTTCTTGTCAGGCTAGTTTTCTTCCATATGGCATATCTGACCACTCACCTATTGTGGCATTCTATACTGATGGGTTGAATGTGGGGAGAAAGTCATTTAAGTTTATGAACTATATGGCTAGTAAAGTTGAATTTCTACCTTTGCTGGTTGATAAGTGGAATGAAGAAGTTTATGGGTATAAAATGTATGTTCTGGTTAAAAGACTTAAGTTTATGAAGAAGCATCTAAGAGAACGAAATAAAGCTAATGGGAATGTGTTTGATAAGGTTAAAAGTTTGAAGGTGGAATTGGATAGAGTGCAAAGTAGTCTTGATAAAGATCCAGCTAATGCTACTCTTAGAGAGGAAGAAATGATTTACTATAAGGCTTATAGAAGTGCTTTAGAAGATGAGGAGAAAGTTCTTATGCAGAAAGTTAAAATCCAATGGTTGAAGGAGGGTGATACTAATAGTGCTTATTTGCATGCTGCTGCTAAAGGGAAGAGGAGTAGAAATGATGAATATGGTAACTGTTTTAGGGGCCCTGATGTGGCTAATCAGTTTGTCACTCATTTTCAGGATTTCTTTGGTGCTGTTGATGATGTATTTCTTATAGAGGATCCTGGTTCATTGTTCACTAAGAAAATTTCCATGGATGATGCAGTTGATATGATAAGACCTGTTGAAGATGATGAAATCAAGAAAGCATTGTTTAGCATTGATGGTAATAAAGTTGCAGGGCCTGATGGGTACTCTTATACTTTCTTTAAACCAGGATGGGATATTGTGGGTAATAATGTTATGGAAGCAGTTAATGAGTTTTTCAGCAAAGGTAAGTTGCTAACTGAACTTACTGCTACATTAATTGCTCTAGTGCCTAAGAGTAAAACTCCCCTTAAGGTTTCGGACTATCGGCCTATCTCATGTTGTAATGTAGTTTATAAGGTGATTAGCAAAATCATTTCCAATAGGATCAAACCGGTGCTTAATGGCCTTGTTGATGTTAACCAATCGGCATTTATTCCTGGTAGACAAATAAGTGATAATATTCTTTTAGCCCAGGAGTTCATGAGAGGTTATACATGGAGCAGTGGAGTTAGGAAATGTGCTTTTAAGATTGATATCATGAAGGCCTATGATACAGTGAACTGGGATTTTTTAGAATGCATACTTAAAAGTTTTGGGTTTCATTGTGTTATGGTGCATTGGATCATGACATATGTTAAAACTGCATCATTTTCTGTGTGTATTAATGGTGAAATTAAGGGGTTTTTTAGGTCTGGTAGGGGATTGAGACAAGGTGACCCTGTCTCTCCTTATTTGTTTACTCTGGTCATGGAGGTTATGACTTTAATGCTTAAGAGACAGATAAGGAATGAGATTAAATTTAAGTATCATGCACATTGCAAGGAGTTAGAGCTTGTAAGTTTATGTTCTGCGGATGATTTGATTCTGTTATGTCATGGTGATATCTATTCTGCTTTTGTGCTTAGAAGAGGTCTTGATGAATTTACTCTGTGTTTTGGCCTATTTCCTAGTGTTAGTAAAAGTAATGGGTATTTTAGTAATGTTCCTGATGGTATTAAGGAAGTGATTAAAATGATTATGCCTTTCAGTGAAGGAACTTTACCATTTAGATACTTAGGTGTGCCTATGATTTCTAAGAGGTTGACTAATAATGATTGTTGTGGCCTAATTAAGGTTTGTATGAAAAGATTAGGTGACAGGAAAAATAGAAACCTGTCACTTGCTGGAAGATTGCAACTTATTGCTTCTATATTGTCTTCTCTGCAAGTATACTGGGCTTCATTATTCATGTTGCCTATATCAATATGTGATAAGATTGAAAAGATTTGTAAAGGTTTTCTGTGGGCTAAAGGGGATTCTGCTAAGGGTCATGCTAGTATATCTTGGAAAGAGATCTGTAAACCTAAAAGTCAGGGAGGCTTAGGTTTAAAATCAATGCATTTGTGGAATGAAGCTCTTATGGCTAAACATTTGTGGAATGTTGCTAGTAATAAAAATTCTAGTTGCGTAAGATGGATTAATGTGCATATTCTTAAGGGTAGGAGTGTTTAGGGTATTGAAATTAACTCTAATTACTCTTGGTGCTGGAAACAAATTTTATATCTTAGGATAAGATTAATAAATTTTGTGAATGTTCAGATTGGGAATGGTAGGAATTGCAATGTTTGGTTTGACAAATAGTGTGACACAGGTCCTCTTTGTAAGATTATTAACAGCAAATGTATTGAATTAGCTGGGCTGAATATTAATTCTTGTGTTGCTGATATGGTATACAATAACACTTGGGTTTGGCCTAATGATTGGGAGGATAGATTTGGAATCAGTTTACCTGTTCCTAACTTAATTGAGGAATGTGAGGACAAAACTGTTTGGAAGAATTAGAATGATAAGGTTACCAACTTTAGTATCAAAGAAGTCTGGATGGCTATTAGTGTTGATTATCCTAAGGTGATTTGGTATGATCATGTTTGGTATACTCAATGTATTCCTAAACATGCTTTCATTCTCTGGGTTGCTATTAAAGGAAGACTGAAAACAAAGGATAGGATTGCTAAATGGTTTACTATTCAAGATCAAGTGTGCCATTTATGTAAAACCTATAATGAATCACATAGTCACTTGTTCTTTGCTTGTCCTTACTCTAGGAGATTATGGGAAAGATTAAAGTTTATGTCATGTTTAGAAGATATTGGTTATGATTGGCCCTATGTAATTTATGGTATTGTGAATAAGCCGGCTAAAAATAAGATATGGAGTATTATACAGAGACTTGTACTTGGTGCTGCTGTGTATTACATTTGGCAGGAATGGAATATGAGAAGAGCTCAATTTATTGAAAGATCTGAGGATTGTCTATTCAAAGTTATTGTGGATACTGTAAGGTTAAAGTTAATGGGGTTATCTATGAAGTACACTACTGAGGTTGCCAAGGCTGCTGGGATATGGCAATTTAAAGTGAGCAAAGAGGATTATTATAGGAAAATGGTGCAGGAATTAGATGGGGATTGAATATGTTGGTCTCTGCATTAGTATGCTGGTTGTTGGTCTGGTTATTGTGTTGGCGTGTTATGTTCTCTGGTTTGTTTTTGCTTGGCTGGGGAGTATATGCTTATGATTTCTGATATTCATGGTTGTTGACATTGGATGGCTGCTGATTATTGATGTTTAGTATGGTAGATGCACTCTTTTTGTCCTTTCTCAAGGTTTTTCCCATTTTGGGTTTTACTTGGTGGTAAAGGTTTTTAAGGAGGCATGTCCATTTTGATGTTATGGTCTTGGTTGATTGATATTTGTGATTTGCTGATATTTGAGGATTGATTTGATGGAGATTACTACTGCTATGCTCATGGGATGTTTTGGATGATTGCTTTGAAGATTTTGTGATTCTCTTTATGTATTGTCTGGTGTATTTGCTCTGTTATTATATGTTATCTATTTGACTATTATATGCTGTCTTGTAACTGTTTAACTTGGCCAGTGTATTGTGATGGATTGGGGTGACAGGTTGGTCCCTGGACACTTCATGGATTCAGAAGTACTCTGGTTTGGGTTATTTGGTTATAAGGTTCAGCTTCTTGTTTTATGTAGTCTTTTGTTATCAGATGGGATTTGTCCATTGCCTGCTGGTTGCTAGGCTAAGGGTTGTTTGTAATTGTTTTGTACTCTGCCTTGCTTAGGCATTTCCTTAATAATATTTACATTGAGGGAAAAAAAAAACAAAAACAAAATAAGTACGTGCGTTCGTTCGTAAAAGCAAGGTAGTGGCTTAACAAAGTTATATATGCATCATACCGCTATCTTGGGAGTTTCGGGATCATATCCTGTGCCACCGGAAGCAAAGCTTACACCGGTTAAAAGCTCGTTATCATCAAGGGATGGATCAAGGTATGCTGGCATAAGATCTTTTAGTCCCAGTTCTTTGACTGAACAAGAAATGAACATATGCCTATTAAACTTTTTAGTATACAACAAACATATGCAAACTGCAATAATTTAGTAAAAAAAATAATATTAATAATAAAAAGAAAAGAAAACTAAACTAAACTACATTAACTAAAAGAGTTGGATAGGCATGCATGTCGCCTATAATGGGCAAAAGCTACACAAAAATGTGTTCGTCCTCAAGCATGAAATGCAAACAACAAACCTTATTCGGCTTGAACTGGTGCATGATCTCGATCTCACATATACTCCGTATTTAATTGGCTGAGAGTTAGTTAAATTCAGCAATTGTGTGGTTATTTTTCATGTCTTTTTAACACATTTTTGTAAATAACAAGTATTTTCGGTCTATGATCAAGTATATTGTTTTTATGCTTTGCTTCAACTATTTTTTATTCCGTCATCAAATTTCGCGACCGTCGATATCAAGACTTAAAAGAGTTCATAAACTATAGTTTAAATGTACGTGTTGATGCACTTTTTTTTTGAACACGTTTTGATGTACTTATGTTGACGTCTTGTAGGAGTACCTAGTTAATTTGCCTGAAATGAACTTTTTTTAAGAAAATAAATGATGTGTAGGTCTACATACACTACGTCTTTTGTCTTACTTATCAACTTTCGCATTATAATTTTTGAAGTATCTATTTTAGTTAGGGTACTTTTTTTTAAACCAAATTAACAATATGAACTAATATACTACTTGTTTTATCGATACAAACCAAAAAGTCATTACAAAACTGAACCTCTCACGCATTTTTAGATTTATGCGTCGTGCGCCACCCAATAATATGTGGGCCAATCATATTATTATCTATTCTTATTTTCTTAATTGTAATATATTAGTGAAGTGACATGAAAGTCTTTAAAAAAAAAAAACAATAACTAAATATGTGGATAACATTTTTCGACATAAAAAGTCATCTCATCCACAAACTAGCCAACCTAGTTAATCTCTCACTTCCACTCTACCCACCATTTATAATCAGACGTAATAGGACTTGTTGCACTTATTCATACATTTCGATTCTTGTAGAGTTGTTGTAGATTGAAAATAGTTCAAAAACACACTCGTATTTTTCGGTATATGACTTGATTCTTCAATCTTCATTCGGTTTATGTATTACCCCAACACCTTTAATGCAACTCACCGCTAAATCAACCCTGAAAACAAATGAGGCTAGTTGTCGCGCACGTATGATCTTGGAGCGTGCCTAGAGGGATGTCCGCGAGGTTTGTTTGATCGAGAAGTACAAGCATGGCGCGCACAAGCGTTTGATGCGCGCAAGCATTGGTGCGGGCATACAAAATCATATACATACATGACGCGCGCTAAGGACATGCACGCACGTTGTATGCGAGTGAGTTGGACACGTGGGACATTCAGAGTTGTTATATTTAAAAGATGGACCACATGTCGTAAATCTAACCGAAGCACTTTTTGTGCATGCTGAAAGACCATTTTGGTGCAATATTTTACCGGGGAAACCCTTACCCAAAAAAGAAATACCATTTTGGTAATATACAAATTAGATGATTGTTTTCCTAATATACAGTAATAAAGTGCTCAGATCGATAATTTTCTTTAATTTCTTTATGCCTCAAGTCATATATGAGTCACGAGGATGTTTAAAAAAATAGAAAGAGGCGTGTGGTTTAAAAACAAAACACCATTTTACCTATTTTCAAGAAATGTTGCAATAACAACTCACTTTAAGATGGAAAAACTAAGAAACAAGGGTAAGGTGAGGGTGCAGTTAATTAATGCTCAAACAAGAAACAAAGACATGAACATGCTTGCGGTCAACACCGATAGGGTGGATCCGATAGACAACGCAAACTAGTTTCGTTCACGTACCTTTATTTTTATGTAATTTTTTATGGATTTTATTTTATTAACGAAATTTTAATTTTAGTTTTATTTGTATTGTATCTGAATAAATGAAAATAAATAAATAAATAAAAATGCGGGGCCTGAAAGTGTTCTATAATCTGATTGATAAGTGAGTGTGTTTTTTGTTAAGTTATAGATTTTGTGTTATATGAGAAAAAAGTTAAGGAGAAAACACTTTTTTCTATAACACTGTCGGATAATACCGACGGTACCTAGCAAATGCTCTTAATTTTAAAGGGGAAAATAATTAAGAGAGCTCGTTTTGAGTGTGAGAGAGGTAATACTCATGTTATAGTCATTTTTCTTCACCTATGGCTTAACTACAACAATCATAGGTAATAAGGCTAAATGCAGTTTGTTTTATCCGTGCGTCATTTCAGTTTTTATTTTATAATATTTTTATAACAAAGTGTAAAAAATAATAATAATAAATAAATAAATCAATTAAACATTTCTATATAGCACACCATTAAAAAACGACACTTTACATTAAAATAATAATAATAATAATAATAATAATAATAATAATAATAATAATAATAATAATAATAATAATAATAATAATAATAATAATAATAATAAAATTAAAAAAAAAAAAAAAAAAAAAAAAAAGAAAAAAAGGGAAAAAANTATAACCAAGTTATAGGTCAAAAGTTGATGCGACGAGTCCTATAACTTTCCTACAACACTTGCATGCACACCTAATGCTCGAAGTATTTTCTTTGTAAATTATTCTTTTCAAATTTCAATTAATTTGGCATCTTAAATTGGATGGAAGTTGTAATTTGAATATCCGCAATTCAATATGGAACTCATGACTTGATTGGCTTTAATTAACTTATTAAATACTACGTATTATTTAGGTTTTATTTTCTTTAGATCATTTTTTCTCGTTATAGGACCAATCATTTGATTATTAGTCTGTATAAATTATACATAGACTATATATGGTTTTCTTAAAAACTATGACAAAATGTCAATAGTAATAATATTTAGGCTATGTTTTGTTAAGATTTCTCGTGAGGAATTTGAAGGTTGTAACTTTCGCATAAATTCTAAAAAAATACAAGGTAACATCTACTTGTTCTCGCATGCTCACAAATGTGATCAGTAGTTTCACAAATCCTGACTCAGTTGTAACCATTAATTAAAGAAAATGACCAACTTTATGTGATACAAATTGATGACCAATTGAATATATAGCAAGAAGAAGGTGGTAGAAGTGGCAGCCGAGTGGTGCTAGTGGCGCCATAGTCGAGTGTCGGCGATGGTGTAGGTGGAGGTTTTGTATGCGTGTGTGAAAAATAGCCCAAGGAAGGAAAGGGACGGATCTACATTGGTGCCGGGTGTGGCACAGGCTACACACAATTTTAGGTCACAAAGTGCAAGTTTTTTTCAAAAGCGGTTGTGTTTTGGTACGTGCAAGTGTGCAACCCCCATAATTTGTTTATACTACTTTCGTTTCCTATGATCCATCTCTGGAAAGGAAGCATAGTTTTATGTGTGTATGGTATATTGTGTATTATGCCCTCTTGTGCAACTGTGCAAGGTACACGAGGGGGCTTTAACGGTAAAATTTAACACATAATTAAGATAAGGACGGACGGTGTTAACAAGTTTCAAGATATATAAGGACTACTGACGCAAAAAGAGTTGAGGGATTCAAGCCATAAATGAACAATGTAATTTACTCAATAAGTCAACTAGTTTTCGTTTAAACAGCTGATTAAACACAATAATAAACAGTTACTAGTTTCTTGTTTGATGCAAAAAGTTTTATAAATTAAGTTATTTGACAATAGCTAGAGATAAAATTGTAACTACGTATATCACTGGGACAAAAAGATTAACGGTGATCACATGATACGAATGTCAAATTTATGAACACTTATCTAGATGCACATCATATCAAACTCTTTCAAGACCTTAATTTCATAATTTGTATCTCACGTTTGCTCATTTCAAGTATACTAAGTAAGAAGATCATCACAAACGTTTCGAGAATTTAATTAAGGGAAAAGATAAATAGAAGAGAAATGAAACTCCATTACGTGCATGAGCAGATTTATGAGGAAAGAAAGATGGGTAGTGTTCAGTGAAATTATGTTGGCTCAAATATAATTGTTAGAAAAGTGACTTAAACTTTAGGGGTTATTTGGTAAATTTGTTAATTTGTTTGACTTTGTCCACCAAGTTTGCTTAGAATTTGGAAACTTTTTATGATGGTTTGTTTGGTGCCTATAAATAGATGTCATTGGCATTAGAATTATTTGTACCTTTTGAATAATAGTTTGGTACCTTTTGAATTAGGGTTTGGTACCTTTGAATTAGAATTTGTCATTGAATTTGGTTTTGTAATTTGGTTTGTTATTTGAATAAAGCTTCCGCTTCGTTTGTTTGGATTTGTTTGTTTCGTTTGTTTGAATTATCAACAAGTGGTATCAAGAGCTAGGTTCGTCATGAAGAAGAAGAAGGAAAAAAAAATCGTTTGATTTTTGGGTTTGAAGAATTCGTCTTTGTGATTGGAAATCGTTGAAGATTCTGTTGAATTTGGGATAAATTAGTTTGTTTTGTTCCTGGTGTCTATATCTCGATCATATAATAACAAAAGGGTTTTAAATCGTTTTGTTATTGCAGTGGCCAGGAAGATTTGTTTTTGGGCTTTTTGAGTTGCAATCGGGCTTTTGGATGGTTTTTTTTGTTTGTACGTGACTTTTTTTGTTTGGTATTTGGTTATTTGGGAATTTGTCACTATTTTTTGGTATTTGATTTCGTTTGAATATGTTTATTTGAATTCGGACCGTAATTCTTATTAAATAAGTGGGTCATAGAATTATTATTCGTATCATATTTGGAGCGTCTGAATTATTAGAGCTCGTTCGTCAAGTTATTAATTAACTTGAATTTGGTTGATACGTCGATAAGTGGATCATTAGGTTTTGAATTTGGTATTTGGGTCGTAATTCTTATTGTATAAATGGACCATTAGAATTTGAATTTGGAATTTGAAGATCAATTTGGTGTTTGAAGACTTGGTTCTAGTCGTTTGAAATTTGTTCGATCGTTTGGAATTTGTTAGCTTGGAAAATTTGGGATCTTCGTTTGTCGGGCTTTTAAAGTTGGTTGCTCGAATTTGATTGTCTTTGTTGAAGATCGTTTGAGCCGATTTGTTTGTTTGGTTGACCGAGTTTGAATTTCTCGGTTAACATTTGATTGTTCGTTTTGAAGATTATTGGCGTTTGTATTTGTTCGGTTTGTTTTGTCATTCGTTTTGAATTTGGCTAGCATCTCTGGCATTTGGAATTTGGATTTTGGAATTTGAAATTTGGCATTCGGAATTTGGAACTTGGAATTTGATTTGAAGCAGGTGGAGGAGTTTAAGTCACGGTAGAGATTGTTAGAAAAGTGACTTAAACTTTAGGGGTTATTTGGTAAATTTGTTAATTTGTTTGACTTTGTCCACCAAGTTTGCTTAGAATTTGGAAACTTTTTATGATGGTTTGTTTGGTGCCTATAAATAGATGTCATTGGCATTAGAATTATTTGTACCTTTTGAATAATAGTTTGGTACCTTTTGAATTAGGGTTTGGTACCTTTGAATTAGAATTTGTCATTGAATTTGGTTTTGTAATTTGGTTTGTTATTTGAATAAAGTTTCCGCTTTATTTTGTTTGGATTTGTTTGTTTGTTTTGTTTCTGAATCATCAACAATAATTACATGTGCTTAAGAATAAAAATATAAAGTGAAGAGCTAGATGTATATGTCGATCATCGGTCATTCCATAGCTAAATTACTTATGTATAAAGTATGTCGTTGTTAATGTTCTTTTATAGCGTGATGTTATTATAACGCGGACTGCTGGTTTAATTCTGCCAATGTAGTATACAACAAACACACAATGGAATAGCTAGATCAATATAGTACATTCGTGCAAATTAACGTTACGTCATGAAAGATGTTGAGAAGGTAAGCGTTACCCATGAAATCGGCCGGTGTATTGTTATTTGTAAATCTTCCAGTTGGTTTTCCAGACACAAAATCTCTTCCATACGGAGCAAAATTGGCTTTAATCAAAGTGTTTAGATTATTGTTAGCCCCTTGATCAACAATCGAGTCCCCAAATATTATTAACGCTGGGACACTAACATTTTTTGGTAGGGTTATCCGTGCTCCACCATGATCACCAAGAAAAACAAGGGAGATCAAGAAAACGTTGAGGGAAAATCTAGTGAAAGGGAATAGGGTAAACTTAATAGGCTGCATTATTATGATTGACAAGTACGTGCGAACGAAACAATGACACAAAACAAGAAAAGATTGTAAGAGTAGTATGATACTATGAAGAATTGAGTAGTTATGCTATCTCTATATACACTTCTGCCACACAAACTTCCCCATGCATTATAAATGTTTCACAATTCTTTATAGTATAGTTTCAATGACTCATTGACTTGATTTTGAGTTTGGGATTATGGTTGTTTTTCATATAGGGTCTATTTCATTTTTTTATTTTATTTTATTTTTTCTGATTTATACTTGGTAATGTCATATTTATTCTGCATTGACATCATTGCACTCTTGCATCACTCACTTGTAAATGGGATAAATATGACATTTTGTGGTTTATGTTGGATATATATATGAAATTTTCCTTTTCATATACTTCTTCCATCTTATAATTATACTCCATATTTTCTTTTTGGGATGATTTTAACTACTCCGTAATAAAAATAATTTACTACAAAATGGGAATCGAATAATATGAAAAATTAAAAGAACAAGAGTAAGAACTAGCTCTAATAAATCATTTCAAGAAACGATATGGTAGTAATTTCCTTCTAGACGTAATAGGCTATTGACAAATGGTGATATTGTATTTCTATACTAATTCTTTTTTTGATGTTTCATCGCCCATGTTCAAAAACATTATGAATCCTACAACTAGACCGGTCAGGAAACCAACCTAAAAGCCTCGTGCAACCGGGCTAAAAGCCGTTGTTTTTGTAGTAGTGTGAACTCTTAACAAGAAGCAGCAAATTTGTATACTGTAAATTGCTATGCCCTTCATGCATACATTAGAATACTTATATATGGATGCATCAATTCATTCATATATGTGTTGTTAATTAAGAATCAAATTGGATGCATCTATTTTTTAAATGCATTTAATCGTAGTAAGATGCAAGTTGTATACGTATATATATGATACGAATCTTAATTGCATCTAATCAATTTTGTTCCTGAGGAAGACGTATAGTATCATTTTATTACTTTTAATGCGTTGATTAGTTAATTGTTCGTGATATTTTTAGGCACTTGATTATGAATTCAAAATTGTTAAGTTACTTATATATCAATCTAGAGATGGCGGGTGTAACAGTTTTAAATTAAATTCGGTTTTGAATTGGCTAGAAACAGGCCCTTTAAAAGATCACATTTCAGGGACTCCTTAATTAAGGGCCCGTTTGGTATATAGATGGGTTTAGGATTATGATTTGGAGTTGGGTTAGGATTAGGATTTGAGGTAGGATTGGAAGAAAAGTAGGGGTAAAAAAAATAATAGTTTAAACAATTAATTATTTTGTAGTTTAATCTAAAATTCAAAAATAATATATTTATATTAGGAAAAAAGTACAAGAAAAAAAAAGGTAGCAGGCAGTTGTGGCTGAGAATGAAATTGGGCCCACAAAAGTTGATTTTACGCCTTCAACCCAAGAGGTATAGGTGAGATTTGCTAAATCATAATATCTAGCCATCATAGCATTATTTAAACTTTACAATTTAAACCAAACAACATGTTTCATCGTAAATCCAATCTTTATGGATGATCCCCGCAATCCAAACGGGCCCTAAGTGCCGCATGGGTCCCAAATTATTCCTACTTGGAGAGAAAAGAAGTGCCATAAAATTAACCTGTCTAAGATCAGTTAAAAACTTGTGAAAGAGTGGTGTACGTGAAACCGAAACTAAACCGAAACTAGTCTTAGGGTTTTGGGTTTAAGGTTTAGGGCTTAGGGTTTAGTATGGTCTTCGACAGAGTACTAAACCAGTTTTTCATTCTATTTTGATATTTTCCATTCTTGGTTTAAACACTAAACATACCTTTTTATTTACTTTTTACATGAACAACAACACAAAAGGTGCTTTTGCTTTGCTTATAGAAATGACAATGAGCTTTAGAGCACACGCTATGGTAACATGAGATGCTGAGTTATAGGGCTTTAACGCGCGTTTTTGGCTGCGTTACCATTGCACCCTCGGCGTTAACGTGGGACGTTAACCCTCTAACGCTGCGTTGAACGTGGCATTGTTTAAANAAAAAAAAAAAACCTTTTTTCAACCAATATAAATACCCATTTACCACACTTCATTTTTTCACACTTTCACAACTCAATATATTCTTCACTACCACTCTAATAGCCAAAAAAAATGTCTCAAGGCAACAACAATCCTAACTCGTTTACGAACCTCCTCGGTGGGTGGGGAAACCCGTACGCGGGTTCATCATCCAACCCGAATCGGGAAAATCCAAACCTATTCGGTATGTCGAGTGAAGAACTTTATCAACAACATCAAACTTTAAAATTTTAGCAAGAATCCCAAGAACAAAACTCCTTAAACTCAGATTTTCAAAATCTCCAATTCACTCAACAATCCCAACAATCCCAAACGGAAACTAACAAAGTTCCCGAAACACCTACTTCTCCTCCCAAAAAAAACAAAACTCGTGTTAAAAGAAAGTCCAAAAAAAACAAAGATCCAATCAGTGAAGATGACGAAATCGAAGCAGGGGGCAACAAGCATGAACGTTGGACCCCAAGTGAAGAAAAATTACTCGCCACGTGTTATGTGGCCGCAAGTGATGACGATCAAGTCGGTCGTTCCCAATCCAAGGATACGTTTTGGCAGCGGGTTCAAAAAGAGTTCAACGACAACAATTATCATAAGCGCGGCAAAGATATGATACAGTCAAAATGGAGAACGTTGAACCGTAATTGCGGAAAGTTCAACGTGTGTTACAAGTGGGCTTTGCGCGATCAAAAAAGTGAGGAAAATGATATGGATATCCTCACACATGCCAGGGAAATGTATCGTAACGAGAGCAAAAACGCTCCGTTTAATAGTGAGGAGGCTTGGGGTGTTTTGCGTAAGCATAAGAAATGGGACGCACCGGAGACGGTTGACTTAACCGGTGATGTCCCAAGCCAAGCAAACGAGGCTTTGTTTGGTCATGATGAACAACCACGCCCGATGGGAAAAAAGCGGGCTGCGAAGAAACAAAAGTCCGAGACATCAGCAAGCACCGAGGGAACGAGTACCGGAGGATCTGTTTCGTCGGTCCAATTCGGGGAGGGTTTGCGCGAGGAGTATCGGGCTAAACGTGAAGATGCGTGCAGGGCTTACCAAGCAACCGCTGAAAACCAATTATCAGCAATACGGGGCGAGGGACTTTGAATTTTTGTTGCTCGACACTACCGGCAAAGATCCTTACTACGTGACGCTGGTGAATATGGAAAAGGACCGTATCATTGAAAAATACGGGTTGCCAAAGCGTACGGAATGAATAAATNTAATTTCGTAATGTAATGTTTTTTTTTCCGTAATGTAATGTTTTTTTTTTTTTTATTTCGTAATGTAATATATTTTTAGATTTAATGTTATGGTTTAAAAAAAAATGAAGTATTAGTTTTAGTTTAGGGTTGAAATTGAAAATATATGAAAAGTTGAGTTATTGTGAGTTAAGGTTGAATTATTGATGTGGGTGTTGAGTTAAAGTTTTGAGTTAAAGTGTTAAAGCTGACGTGGCCCTGACGTGGCGCTGAGCTATATAATAACTCAAGTTACCATTGCTAATGCTCTTAGTATAGTAAAAATATTAGGTAGTTAAAGTAAATAATTGTCATATTAATTCTTGGTAATATATATACGGGATTGCCAACTTTTATTTTGGAGGTACGCAAAGATCTGATACAACCTACGTACGTACTAATGCATGAAGGTCAAGCAACTTAAGGATGTGTAACCAATTAAGTAAATTAACAAACATGTGTGCACGGGTAACTGAATGTGGGTTAAAACCACCTATCACCCATGTCTCCTTCACTCCTTGTACGCCGCCTCAGTTGATTGTTTGGATACTGAATTGCAAACAACGGTTGTTGCTACATATATGTACGTAGCTTATTACTCGATCGAGGCAAACTTCATATAATCTTGAAGTACACAGCTTGTTTACTCTAGCAACTTTACTAGAGCTGATTGTACGTACTTAATTAGAAGGACAGGAAATCGTTGCTCTAGTATTCCAATATATCTTTGCTTCAAAGTTGAATCTGAAGCATCATAATCTAGTATTCCAATATATCTTATGCAATTTTTCAAACTTAATTAATTTCATGTTAACCATTTTAACGAATCTAAGTTAGGCTTTGGTCAGAAACCAATATCAGGTTAGCAGCGAAACTCAAAGATCGTTCAGCCTCGATCTTCATTATATATTACAAACAAGATGTAATAATATTTGTTGCTTATAAAACCTTCAAACCAAAAGTTAGCCATTATGATCAAAGTAGTTAACAGATATGAAGGTCAGTTTAACAATAATGAGATTCATTTTAATATAGCCCTGAGACAGTAGGCCGGGACCATGTTTAGTTGGAAATGATTCATACTACTATTTGTTCATCTGTTATTCTATTAGTGATAACAACGTGTAGCACAGAGATCACAACCCTTCTGCTTACACCTTCCATAAATGTATTTGCTCACCCATACTTCATTTATATCACTAGAAAATGACATTCCCTTTGTTTTATTGAAATTTAGCTACCATACATTGTATAACTAAAACTATACTCATAATCCCTAACATTGTAAAAGATAATCATAAAATTTTCAGCATAACGTCTTCCGTGTTGCTTGTCGTTTAACATGCATGGTACAACAAGTACAACGAGTATCTTTTACCCATGCGTTGCGGCAGGGATTCGCATTAGATATTTTATATGAACGCATCTTTTCAATTTTCTAGTTTGTCAAAATCGTTTGAGAATTACATGTGAAATACGCTTTAAAAGATACGTGCCTATGAAAATCGTACATTTTTTTTTAACTCCAATAACATTTTTTTTTTAACAGCAAAAAAGGAAATATATTAGACACTAGCAAGATGCTAGGAAATAGTTACAAAAAAGATGATAAAGCTTTACAAAGATCACAAATCCACTCTATCCATTTTGGTGAGACTTTCTTTTGCCTATAGGTAATCCTATTGTAAGTTGAAAGCTTCACATTATCAAGGATCAGGTGCTTGTTGGGCCGCTTTGAGTTGAAGACCATATCGTTTCGAAACCTCCATATATGCCAAATGGTAGATTGAACGAGTGTGTCAAAAAAATTTTTAACTCCAATAACATATTAACTTAGATTTTTTAAATCTGAGATCATATTCTTCTTAGCAATGTGATTTCATAAGTTTTTTTTAATAGTCACTAAATTATAAGTATATAAGTAATTTGTTTTCTAATCTAATAATCTACTAAAAGACCTCACATAATTCTTGTGGATATATAGTATAATTGGTGGGACATGCATGGAGAGAGGAAGAAAAAGAGGGCGTAGAATATCTACCCGTGATCTGATAATTAATATCATGAGCATTATAATATTTGTTGTGGAACAATCATACGGTTCAAGTAAATGATATTAGGTAACATTGTCTTAAATTCATTTTGTCACCAAATAACAGCATGAAAAACGATTGAGCTTTAAGGAACATTGGCCCAAAGTAAAAGCATGATAAGTAACCGGTAGTTGGTTCCATAGGCCTAACTAAAGAAGATTTGGTGTTTGGTAACTTTTATCAAGAAAGGAACAATCCTTCTAATTTTAGTCTTTCACCTCTTTGTATCTTAACCTCTAGTACATAGCAAATTAGTAACCATAACAAATAAGACACACGATACAACACTTACGTTGTGTATTTAAATATCTCCTCAACCTATACGTGGAACACAATTTTTGACTTTATTTTGATCAAACATTTGGAGTTGGTGATACTATTTATAGAAATATATAGAATTTGTTTATCTGACTTGACTTTTTTAGTTTCGATGAGACCGCAAACAGTCTTTCTCTTACGGGATGTATATAACGATTTCAAGTTTTGTGCTCGCCCATGAAGCCATGAAGGTGTCAACCAAGTGTAAAATGAGAGTAATAAAGCTCACTATCTTCGTGTATAATCGAATGGGAATATTGAACAAGGATAACTGCTTACTGTTGTATGTCTTAAAAGCATCTTTTTTTATTGTAAGTTTTTAAAGCTATTGATGATTTATTTTCAAAACTAATCCTCTAGTGTCATCAAAGTGTCCCAATAATTATGGCATACCCAGAATAATGCTATATTAGTTGCAGAACGTATTTCTAGATGAGAAGTGATCGATATTTCTACGGACAATTTTACATTGCACACTGAAAATAAACGTGCTTTTACAACTATGCCCTTATACATGTTTTCAATTTTTATCCAATTAAAATTCTGTTTACCCATTTTCTGGTGCATGTGGATCAATAGTTATTGTGCCTCCGCGCATTTTTTTTCCAAGGATCAACATATTTCTGAATCCAAAATATTTGTTGACGTTAAAGTTTCTTGACGTCCCAATTCTAATAGACTCCCTCGTTAACGTTACGTTTTCTGGGGTAATGTATATATAGCTCGGTATCTGTCATGTTGTCAACCTTTAAATCAACAAAATAACTCCTGGTATAGCACATTTTAAGCTTTGTGAATCATGTTAAGTCGCCATCGGTATAGGGGAAACGTGCGTATCTTACTTCGTAAACACTTTTATGTGAAACATAGGAAATTAATTAATTATGCCTATAACTTTTATCGAGATTCTTCTAATCTAAATTAATTAAGCCATTCGAATCAGGTGACAAGATCACACATTTGCTTATTCTATTGGTGTCGGGTAGCATAAAATCACTTTTTTTTTTTTTTTTTTTTGCTTCATAAATAATTATTTGTATATTAATTCTTTCGATTTACATAGAGGTGCAAGGAAAGCGAGCAACAAGCTGCGCAGCTAAGCTNTTAAAAAATCGGGGGCCTTAAAAATTCGGGGGCCTAAAGCGATGACTTTAGTTAGTGGCGGAGCTAGAAAAATTTTTTTGGGAGGGCCGAAACAATTTTTTTTCCGAAATAACACATGAAATCGTGAAAAAAAATACACTAACGGGCTTAGGCCTAGGGGCCGGGACCCTTCCCGGTCTCTTAATAGATCCGCCCCTGGCTTTAGTAGCTTTACCCTTGAGCTACCCCTGGTCCTAATTATGCTTGCAGTTCGTTGCTGTAATTAACATTTTGAAGTGACTATATACTTACTTAATATAGCCCTCTTGTTGCTCATTTGGTCCCAAAATTTTATTTGAATGGCATGATTTTATTGAATCTCTGGTAGGAAACTAGAGGAAAAATAACATCACAAGGTAAAATCAGAGCAAAGAATGGATTCAAGATCCAATCAGTCTACGAGCGTCGTAAACTGATCCTACTTCTATTAACAATCTAAACGTGTAATAATGCTATAGCATCGTCAAAAGTAATGCAATTCCTCAGTAAGATTCTTATTAATATCACATGTTTAATTGGTGCTAGGGTTTATACTTTATTTTATATTTTTTTTTTTTTGGTAAAGGGGAGTAATCATGCACCCTGGTAAATATATTAACCAAAAACGTTTAAGTACATTGGATATGGGTGAAATCCCATATCTCAGCCCGTTACATAGGCCAAAAGCTTAAATAGCAGGTTACTTCCTAATTTCTAAACAAGAAAACAAACCACTACTCAAATGATAACATAGGACATAACGAAATAAAATTACTTCCTAAGACCTTGAAGCTTGGTGCCATACATGGCATTAAAAGCATCCAAATTCCCTGGAAGATCATAAATCTGGCTCGCATAGTCATCATAGTCATAGTCATCATAATCATCTTCAAACTCTTGGCCACCACCAAATAGATTAACAGACTCATCAAATGGGTTAGCAACCACCTCATCTTCAGAGTCAGAAACCACAATCTCTCCCACCTTAGAAAAAGGGTTAACTCTCTTAGTAGAAGAGGCGTGCAGAGTACAAGAATCACTAGTTTTAGGAGCCACAACCGACTCCTTATTTTTCAGATCACTCACAAGGGGTTCTTGTGATGTAGTACCTGTCTTATTAGACTCATCCTCATTAACTTCCATTGTACGACCAGAATCCACATCCCTGTTATGTGATTGGTTTGTTAACTACAGGTCATGATAGGATAGCGATATTGATAATGTGAATTTGCTCATGAGAAAACCAGCTGGAAATTCAGAAAAGGAAGTCCGTATGGTCTAGTTAAATGATACGAGTACTCTGTAGAAGTTAAAAATAGAAAACAATAGGTAAAGATAACTTTGAGGGTATAATAGTAAAAGCATATTTTTCCGTGTGTGGAGTGAAATGCTTCATGTAAATATCAGCGGCCTTTCTAGATATATACTAGAACGGTACCCGCGCAATGCGGCGGCGGGTACCGTGTGTTTATATTTTGCGTTATTTGGTTACACGTTTAATTGTCTTTATGCTTTATAAGTAGAAATATTAGAGATGGTTAAGCCAAATAATTTTAGTTTGAACAACCAACCGCTTCTTAACAAACTTCCTAACCAACTTGCTTCCTAACTAATTAATTTTGAAATCTTTCCATAATAAGTAAGAAAAAAGTCTGAATTTTAAGCCTTTCAAATTATAGAATAGTCCCAAATGCATTATATAGTAGTATAGATAACATTAGAAATGTAATCAATTTCATTAGGTTTTCGTTAAGTAAAATCATATATGATCTTTGCAAAGGTTTTAAATCCAGAATCCCAAACTAGCTTAAAAAACCTAACTCAACATAATTCCAAAAACTATATTATTTGTGTCACATATCAATTCACTTTTAAGATTTAAGTTACGTTAAACCCTAGAAAGTTACTACTTAGCAAATTTCTTTTAACTGTGTTGCCTCATAGTAACTGCATCAATAGAGTCAAATGTAAGTCTTGAGAAAATTATCACTTTATGGTCTTACAAGTCTACCATTGAAAGAAGTTCGGCTTTGTACCAACTTAACATTTTAAGCTTAAGATATCTTTCAATGGTAGACTAGTAAGACCTTAAAGTGATAATTTTCTCAAGACTTATATTTGACTCTATTGATCAGTTTCTATGAGCCAACTCACTTACTATCCATGTATAAGTTCTGTATAAAAGATTACCAAATAAAATAAGATTCAATCGTACGATAAATTAGAAAACCTTTATAATAATGATAACTTGCAAGACATTCAAACTTAATACTAATGTTGTTGATGAAGTGATCTCATTTGGATCAGCTATACTATATAAATTTTGGACATGTATAAAAGTCACGCTTGTAAAGCTTTACCAACGTCTATTTTCAAAAGAGTCAAAATAGAAGCATGCTTGCGGGCTTCGGTGCTTCACGGTCTATCGTGAAGAACACCACAGTTTCTGTGAATTGTCAAGATAAATTGTCTTTGTCACATCCTTTGTGATCATAATCTATATTACTATATAAAGCATTTAGTCCATTCGCTAAATAAAAAGGTTTCAAAATTCAACCTACACACTTGCCTATTGAAATTTCAATAGCTTGTTGCATACACACAAATAAACGTTACATCTAAAAAAATTAGAGTTAATTGCATTTTTTCGCCCTTGTGGTTTGGCCAAATTGCAGGTTTGGTCCTCAAAACTTTGAAAGTGCAGCGATGGTCCCCATTTTGAAGTTTGGGTTGCACTTTTGGTCCTTATTTGTGTGAAATGACCAAATTACCCTTATCTTTTTCTGAAGAAGACAAAGGGTATTTTAGTCATTTAATTTTATACAGGGACCAAAGATGCAATCCAAACTTTAAAATAGGGACTATCGCTGCACTTTCAATGTTTTGGAGACCAAACCTGCAATTTGGCCAAACCACAGGGACCAAAAATGCAATTAACTCAAAAAATTAAGTGTATTAAATTCGTAAACTTTTAACAGCCCTCTAAATTAATACAGCTCATTTAAACAATCTATAAACTTTTGACAATCACATAACCTTTTAACTACTTGCAATTGCACTACGACCTTAACTAAAATTATTTTTGATCGTAAATTAATTGTTGAAAAAAGTATGACCAACATCACATTGCCAGAAAATTTAGTCACACGCTACCCACCGTCGTATCGCGTGGGTACCCTGCTAGTCATAACAAGAATGATTTAAGAGGTATGCATGAAATACATTTGTGAAATCATTGAAGATTATATTTGCTTCTAAAACATAAGTGTTCTAGTGGTTTGAAGCTGAACATATAGTGTTTTTATTCCTAGGTCGAAAGTGCACAGAATAAGATGCTGCGAGCTCAACAATGCAGAAGTTTTGGAACTCTGCGACGTGGCCATGATTGTAAGATAATGAAACCCGTATAACTTTATTATTGAACACTATATATAATAGTGAAACCCTAATACCCAAAACCCATAAACCGGGCTTATTAATTATTCGTTGATTGGTGTGTTATTACTTTTCTTGGATGAATGTTTCATCAATGTTAGGCTTAAGAAAACTGGCTAAACTCCTATATGGTAACATGCTTGAACGTCTTAAGAAACATGTAACTAATGCGTACTAGGTTATTAAGTTAGTATTTAACGCATGAGCCACTGTTTATAATCCCTATGATTGGATGCTTTACGCATCGTTGTAGGAGGAGATAAGAGCTCATAGAATTGGGGAGATATGTACGACACCCCATGAATTGTTAAGGAATACACCCGTCATCTACGGAAGTAATACATGCACCAATTAACCGGTAAAAGATAGTTAGGGAGTAAGGAAATCTAAGTAAATACATTTGTCTCCATATAAGTTTTCACAACCACAATAGTCTAGTTATTTTATTTTTAATTGCAATAGTAGTTTTTGGGTTAGTTGACTAGCAACTAATTCCGCCCACTCCTCCAAAACCCGAGATTTTACTTGCTTTCATAAAAATATAAAAACACAAAAATAATCTTCCTTCACCCTTAGACCTTTTAGAGTAGTTTTTCTAACCTAACGAACACTATTCCCTGTGAGAGAACGATCAATCCCCCGTACTTACCACTACACTATACTACACCGACCAGGTACACTGCCTGGTGGGATTGCAAGCTTCTCAAGATCCCTTGAGAGGTAAAACCTGTTGCGTGGTCGCAATCCCATGTCATCACATTTAAACTATGAGATCTCAATAATTGATATGATATATTGTACGTCTAGTAAAGGGTGGAATCGAAATGAATTGAATCGACGTCGATAGTACTATTATATCTAATGATGCGCAAAATAATGAATTTATAAATAAAATAGCGCTATAATAATAGTGAGGATCTTGAAAATAATTCTGCAAGAAGCGCAGTTGTAGAATGAGCGGCCATATTGTAAAGACGCAATTAAATGGTGAAAGATTGAAGTCTCTTGTGATGAGACATGTGAGACTTGAAATACATGCACATCAATGTGTAAACTTATTGGATATATATCGGTTTTTATGAGAAAGCGAAATTAATGTATTGAAATTATGTTTTCGCAAAGACATGAAAATAATAATGAGACATGTTCTCATGTGGTGGATCAAATAATGCATTTTGATACTATACAATTCTGGCAATATGAGAAACATTGATTCGCGTCTAAAGAATATATGAATAGAGCTCATTTGATGTTGAGATTCCAAAAAGGATATAAAATGCATGAAGCATGTCTCGTGATTTAAAGTGCTTAGAGCATATAAGAAAATCAAATTGAATTGATCATTGTATGAGATCAACAAATATGAGCATATGTGTTACAATCGTTTTAGTCAACATCTGTTGAAAATGGGACATGGAAATGATTATATTTACCCATTAAATTTTACAAGGATATCCGAATTTTTGACTATGGTATGTCAATGAACTCCTTGAGAAATATGAAAGCGATTGAATGCTCTGAAACTAAATTTGAAATAAAAGACAAAGTTTGTTTTAATTTATGAATTGAACATTTTAATGATGATATCTTTATACATCATGAAAACTTAAGAAATATGATAAATATCTTTATATGAATATATGATGCTCATGTTTATGAGGTGACATGATGTTGAAAATACGTGTTGCACTCTTTTTCTCCTTGAATATGGTTTTGTCCCCACTGAGTTTTCCTGGTAAGGTTTTTGACGAGGCAACATCCGTAAGCGTATGAAGAAATTATGTAGTCTTTTCCCTTCACTAGATTTTTGTCCCACTGGGTTTTATCTAGTAAGGTTTTAGCGAGGTATAATCTTCAAATGGACATCCAAGAAGAAGTGTCCATATCCTTTTAAATGGTGCATCATCAAACCGTGTTGAACTTATTGCACTTTATGAAGCCGGTCAAGAGTGTGTTTGGTTATGATCGATGATTCAACACATCCAAGTAGAATGAAAACTCAAGTCTATCAAAGGAATTGCAACCTTATTGTATGATGACAATGCCGCGTGCATGGCTCAAATCAAGGAAAGATTTATTCACAAAATTATTTTCGACAAAAGTGTTTGAGCAACTGGTTTGGAAGATCGGCCTTCGATACTTGAAAGATATATATTAATTTGAGGAGGAGTATTATGCGTATTGCACTCTTTTTCCCTTCATCAAGTTTTTATCCCGATTTTTTCTTGGTAAGGTTTTTAATGAGGCAGTCTACAATGTATAATAAATGATGAATATCCAAGGAGGAGTATTGTAAATATGGGCTTATGGGTGATGTCTATTCATCATATCTTACTAGGGTTTGTACCTTATAAATACATCACTAATGTAACCTCTTGTATTACCACTTAATAAGAATTTTCTCTTCCTCCTCTCTTGTTCTTGTTCTTGTTCATTACATTTACAACAACTTTTACAATATCAAAGTTGTATATTTTCACGAAAAAGGAGGGCCAACATAAAACAAAAGAACACAAAGACACCAACTTTTTATCATTTAGCAACAACTTTTACAATATAATTCTTTTGTGCACATAAAAACCATGGGAAGTGTTGGTCATGAGGTTAGAAGCCATGTCAAAAGATGCCTTCTTTCTCAAGAGGCCAGGGATCGACCCTAATCAACAGCTTCCGTTTTTAATTACATGATATCAGTATAAATGTCTCAAGGCCAAGGATATTGGAGATGAAAGTGGCTAAGAAACTTGTCTCAAGGGCCTTACATAACGTGTGACCAACAAAGTATCGAAAACAAAGTATGCTGTTGACTTATGTATGTTTGTTTGCAATGTGATTAACATATCCAACAGTGATAGTAAGAAGAAACTTGAGAATGATATACTTACTTTCAAAAACCAATATATAATCTTGATAAAAGATGTGAATGAAATAACATCAAAATCATGAACCTAAAAACGCTGAAACCACAGATGTCTATACGAGGAACAAGTGGATCAAGAAGGGGATATAGAGTATGTCGTAAACAATGTCCCCGAGAGTAATGAATACCTTAGAAACTGCAAACAATTAAGTATATACATACGCATGCCCGACTCAGATGAATCACATACAATATAGACATATCCCCACCCAACCCACTTCCTCCTTTTGAAAACTAAATTCTTAATATTTCACCTGCTTTACACAGTAAGTAATATTTGCAAACATATAAACAGAAACAAGCCACTTATATTTTTAAAACACGCTGATCGGTTCCCAAACGGTCAACTTATTCGTCAACCAAGGATTTGGTCAACAGAAAGTCAAAACAGCTCAGAGACGCAATGCAAATCTATCCTGGAGAATACAAAGATTCCCCGGGTTCGTTATGTTCCCTGGAGTGTGATATCCTGTGAATAAAAAGATTTCTGAATCAAAGAGTGTTGAATGAAAAAGGTGTGTGTAAACAAAAGTCAATCACAAAGAAGAGGATTTTGCATGTGTTATTCCAGTTTTATAAGTTAGTGAGACCAAAAACTAAACACTCATGCATAAACGACAAACCTGGTCTCATATAATGATCAATTTCTCAAATATTAGCTTGTTTTACCACGCAAGTGTCGACTAAATTAGAAACCTAACGTGACCCTTTTAAAAAATTTACAGTTCACGTACGTACAATTATTCATTAGTTTTATACCATGTCAAAGGAGTCCCAACCAAGATTAAATAAAACTTGGGTGAATAGTTTTATGTATGCCGAATAGGGAAAATAAACTAGGGTCGACATATTTTATGTATAAGTCGAGTCATAAGAAGAAAACAAGTTCGATTCCAAAACAGAAACTTGGGGGGTCGACTATAGAAAGAAGAAAAATATAAGTCGATACCTTGAGGACGATTTGCCCCCAAAACTGTCGAATAAAATAGAATTGAATTCGAAACTCCAACCTATCCAATGCCCTAATCACTCCCGAGCAAACAAAACACTTCTCACACCTCGTTCGAAAAATAACGGCAAGCGAATCGATTTGTTTTTTGTGTGTTTCTATTATTGCTTGTTGGTGTTTGACGTTCGAATGGAGGAGAAAAAAGACCCAGAGGATTATGTATATAAACAAAAGGAATACTTTGCTCCTATTCTTCTACCGTTAGTGAGTCCTTAATGGGTTTAATGGAATTAAAAGTATGCGGTTTAAATATAATGAAGAGGATTTTAATTGGGTCCGGTTTTATGGGAAAGTAATTACAACGCCTACATTAAGAAATTAAAAGCCGTAATTCATGTGATCCATCAAGGCTTATTAAACGTGTGATTATATCACCAATATGGGAATGTTTAAATTTGGATTACTTTACAATTAGAGTCAATATGTTACGTCATTTGTACTCCCTGCTTTTATCAAATAACACATAATTAGGTTAATATCGTCTTAGTGTTTATTACTTTATACGCAAATACGAATGTAGACGTATCGTAGAATTTTCCAAATTTATACTGGAAATTTAGTTATCGTAATTTTTAAGGGTTTTACAACCTTCCCGTTCTAAAAAGAAATTTCGTCGCGAAATTGAAAAAGAACCGTAATAAATACATTACTGGATACAAAAAGGAATTGAATACGGTTCAAACGAACCGAGGATTAGTTTCTGATGACTCAATTCAGATGGTTCAGAATATTTCGGATTCTTACAATAATAGACCGATCATTTCAGATTGAATCCAACAAATGGACCACATATATAAGATAAAGAGATCCACCAATTAGGAATATAGGCAGATATGATGATAATGACTAAATTCCGATTGATTTATACAGGTTCAAATAAGACAATCCAAAAATATAACAGAAAATAAAATAAAAACAAAAATTATCAAGACGCAAGATGAAAAGCATAAAGGAATAAACCGATCCATCAACTCACCTTCCCCTAGGACAATCACCGATCTTATGCTCCATTGAACCGGAAGCTTAACTCAGAAACATATATTAAGTGCTCACTACGAATTAACAAACCAGTGGAAGACAAAAATCAAAGGTGAAGATCAAAATGTAAAAAAGACAAGTCAAAGAAGAGGAGTATCAAAGAACATAAGAAAGCGTCAAAGCAGAAGAAAGCCTAATGTCTACCCAATCCTCACTAGGTCATAGCCTAAGCTCTACAGGTCCAAACCTGAGCTCTGAATACCAATTGTAAACCGCCAAACCGGTAAGGTTAAAGTGTAACATTATGGTGTCATTTCAAAACATATAAAGCGCAAGCGGAAGATTTAGCTCAATAAATTTACAATCTTGAGACTAAAATGACTAATAAAACAAATACAATCAAAATCAACTTCTAAAAAGAAATGAAAGTAAAATCAAACCATAAAATCTTGAAAAAAAATCCATGAATATAAGGTAGGGTTG
The DNA here is from genome assembly GCA_014162995.1 of Artemisia annua. NCBI lineage: Eukaryota > Viridiplantae > Streptophyta > Magnoliopsida > Asterales > Asteraceae > Artemisia > Artemisia annua. The sequence continues at coordinate 71,264 of LBNU01029731.1, forward strand.
TCCACTAAAAACTCCTACCTCATCATCATCCCAGCCTACAACTTGATACCTGCCTGCAGGGAAAAGAAAATGCGGCTGAGCTAACGCTCAGTGAACAGTAATAAACATATGAAAGTATATACTGAACCTAACGAATAAACAAACAATCCAATGAGAACCTGCTGAGAGTAAAGGTCATAACGAAATATGAAAGGTCATATGAATAATGTAATCAAAGAATAGTCAAGAATGGTAAAGGATAGTAACGGAAAGTTGTCAAATACCAAAAGAAAACAATCATCATTTCATTTCACAATCATTATCCGTCAATTCCTTTGTTATAAGTGTACAAGGAGGAGACCTCTCAGTACCCAGAAGTGAAATGGAGTGCAAATGACACACACTGACCAATTCACTAAGTCATTCAATATCCCATTCAATCATTTAGCCTAGGATGCATCCATACGCTGCCCTGCAAAAACAGAATTACATATGCAAGTACGGAGACTGAATACATACATATACAGGAATGGCCATATGCACATAATCATTATAACAGAAGGGAACGTCGTGGATCAAATCACACCTCCACAGAAAGTGTCATGCCATCGGTGCCTCAATGACACGCCCATGGTCTCCATGAGTAGATAATACTTTGACAATGGTCAAATTCAAACGGATCAAAATAAAAGGATCATAACATATGGATCATTAAGTGTTATGGCAATGATAATGTCCCTTTCAAGCGTTAAACACCTTGAATTGTGGTTATGATACTGTATAGGCTAGACTCTTTAACGCTCATAGTAAGGGCTCCTAGAAAGCTTCTAAAAGCTTTAGAAACTATAAAATTAGTCTAGGATCATAATCAAAAAACACAAAGAATAGAGATAGGAATAGGGTTGGAAGAAATGAAATCAGAGTGCAAGAAAGAAGATGGGCTGGAGCAGGGGAAATAATGATTGCCCTTGGGTTAGTGCAATATCGTGGAAGGTCTATACGTGATAAAACTTGGTCCTTTTATGAGAATTGACATTGTAGCTATTCTTATGATTTGAAGCAATCTGTTTCTTGTGCTATTTCTTTTGAATTTTTTTCTTGTTTGTTTGTTGATTTAGTACTTTTAAATCATTATTAGGTCTTTTATGTAATAAAAATATAGTTGTTAATTTCCATTTTCACTGTGAAAATTGTTTATCATGTTTTGAGTGTCTTAGTTTGATTTTTGTTCTTAATTTGGTTTATCTAGTTTGACTGATGTGTGAAATCAAGTCTATAGTTAAAGAGGTGTTGATTTGTTTTGAAAGTTCCATTTTGAAAATATTGCAGTGTGTTTGGTTTTGCTGTCTTATTTTGTGCTCTTTGTGTCTTTTTGTTGTTATTGTAGTCTTTGCATGTTTGTTTAAGTGGTTTATAAAGTTCATACAATGTCATTTAGTTCAAGTCTTTTCAAAAAAAAAGTCAAAATCACTTCAAATCCATTTTTGTTGAATCTGGTTGTAATGGTAATGTGCTAATCTTTGATTTTGTGTTAGCAAAGTTGTTATATTCTTGTTTGATT